>JAADXN010000640.1:0-18341 GCA_023337875.1 Pythium apleroticum | reverse complement strand
GATCATGCTCCGGGGGGTACCCTACCCCCCCTTCGCATGGGCTCTTGCTCCAAGCCGAGCCAACTAGGTCACTATAACGAGGGGAGGATTGAACCACCCTCTGGATTTTGGAAGGTGCCTCTGGATTTTTGTAATTCCCTCATGAAAGACACACACCAATGTCGCGAGGTCGTGTCTCCACGGATTCAGACGCTCGGCGATGGGACCAGCTGGGATCGCAGCACACTGACTAGTTCCGGTTTTATCCAATCAAAAGATATGCATATTTTTATATCCAATCAGGATCGTCAAGTCAGAGGCCTGTCCACTTTGCAGGTGCAGCCGGCTGGTGTGTCGGAATGGCCGACGTCTGCGCATTACTCTTCTTCGGGACCACCTGACGCATGAGCAGCATGAGGAGCTCCGTTCACTTCATCCACCTCTACCTCGACGAGGGCAACCAACAGTGAATTGGACTGCTGGACGTCTGCCTTCATTTCGGAATTCTCTCTCCGGCGTCCTCACCCCTCCAGCCCCTATCTCAACCATGCACTCTGCCATCACGCTCGCGGCCACCGCTGCGCTTCTCTCCGCCGTGCCATGCGCGTTGGGCCACGGCAACGTCATCGAGCCTGCCGCCGTGTGGAAGCAGGGCTACCCATCGAACGGCTACGGCCAGACCGTGGACCAGAACGTCTTCGGCCCAATGGACAATGCCAAGTACGGCTACGGCGCTGAGGGCACGCTCAAGTACTACAAGGACAACTTCCCCAAGTCCAAGTACAAGTCGCTCAAGGACTTGATCCTGGGCACGCAGGTCGTCCTCACGGAATACCAGTCGGACGCGCAGTGCGGTCTCACTACGAAGGATGAAAGCAAGCGCGCCACGCTGCCGTCGACGATCAAGTACTCGGGTTTCACCCACCCTGGTCCGTGCGAGGTGTGGTGTGACAGCAACAAGCTCGCGTACGCCGATGACTGCCAGACGACGTACGCGGACGGCAGCATTCCGATTGACACGTCCAAGTGTACGGGTGCTGACCGCCTCACCATCTACTGGATTGGCGTGCAGGGTGCTCCTTGGCAGGTGTACACGGACTGTGTGTACCTGAAGGGAAGCGCCGGTGGCTCGCCTGCGGTGGCTCCAGCCCCAACGACCGGCACAACCAAGCCTGCCACCCCAGCGGCCACCAAGGCCCCAACCACTCCTGCCACCAATGCCCCTGCCACCCCTGCGGCTACCAAGGCCCCGGCTACGCCTGTGACGAAGAAGCCGGCTGCCACCACGGCGTCGCCTGTCGCTGCTGATGCCACCCCGAAGCCAGCGGCGCCTTCGCCGTCCAAGAACTGCAAGCGTCGCAACCGCAACCGCCAGTAAGCGTATCCGTGAGATGATCTCCACGTCATGTCTTGTTGTGAATATGAACCAGTTATCTACCTCTTCTCGAGTACGCATTACCTGTAGTATGACGTAGTACTACGACAGGCTTTCAATTCTACTACACGTGGTAGTAAATGTCAAACCCGGCTCGGATGAGAGATTATCAAAGGAAGAATGACGAACTCGCATTGACACTGGTTGGATACTACCCAACATCGGCATTCCCACGACATCCGGTGGCTTGAAGACATACTGGCCACGTTCCAAAGCCGTCTTTGATCTGAGAGATTCTGAACTTCGTTGGAGGCGTCGCTTCATTCCCTACAGACATGCTCGCCATCGTTCCTGGTGCATTATTAGTCGGAGGCGGAGAGGCGCGTCCGCCGGACTCAACATCACACATCTGGAAGACACATGGATTCCCAGACAAATCCGACTAACTCGATTATCAACCAATGAAATTATAAATCAATGGTTTATAACCAATGGAAGACGATTCTGGCTCTCCATTCGGGGATACAGATCATGACGAGAAGGTCACTTGCTTTGGGGTCCTCCTCATCCACGACCAGGAATCAAGCTGCACCAAGAGCATAAAGATGCTCGCCTCTGACCTCCCTTGTCACTCAGCAATTAGCCGCTTTCGACCAACAGCTCCTCATCACGATGCTCTCGTCTCTCACGTTCGCTGCTGGCGCCACCGCACTCCTCGCCGCCGTGCCAGGCGCCCTCGGCCACGGCAACATCATGGAGCCGCCAGCAGTGTGGCAGAAGGGATACCCCGACACTGGTTACGGGCAGACGCTCGATAACCTGCTCTGGGGTCCTGTTGACAACGCCAAGTTCGGTTATGGCCCGGAGGGCGCAGTCAAGTACTTCGACGCCCACTTCCCCAAGTCGGAGTACAAGTCGCTTCAGGACCTGATCCTCGCGAAGCAGGTGATTCTCACCGAGTACAACTCCGATGCCAAGTGTGGTTACACGATCAAGGACGAGGCCAAGCGTGCGGAGCTTCCATCCACTGTGGTGCACTCGGGCTTTTTCCACCCAGGTCCGTGCGAGCTGTGGTGTGCCAACAACAAGCTCGCGTACGCGGTCGACTGCTCGAAGACCTACGCCAACAACAAGATCCCAATTGACACGTCCAAGTGCGTCGGTGCTGACCGCCTGACTCTCTACTGGGTCGCTGTCCACGGTGCTCCTTGGCAGGTGTACACAGACTGCGTGTACTTGAAGGGCAGCAAGGGTGGCTCCCCAGCCGTCGCCCCGGCCCCTGCGAGTGGAAACAGTACCCCAGCTGCGCCTAAGCCAGCCACCCCAGTGGTCACGACGAAGAAGCCATCCGCGCCGTTGGCCACGCCCAAGACGCCAGCCCTGACGACGAAGGCGCCTGTTGCCTCGGACTCGGATGCCAAGAATCCAGCCCCAGCCCCCGCGCCAGCGCCGGCGCCAAAGCCCGCGAACCCTGCCCCATCCAAGAACTGCAAGCGTCGCAGCCGCCAGTAAGACGCGGTCCTGCCATGTTACACGTTTCTCTCATGTATTTGGCCACGTATCGCCCATAATGCCCTCGTAAATAAAGTGACTCCCACAACTCCAGCAACCTCAGCTTGACCTCACACGAATTGGTTGCACTTTCTCCAGGTTTCACCCATTTACCCAATAAACATGTGTGTTATTCATCATCATCTTTGGGAGGATACAGCGATTTTGCCCACAGTTGGGTGGTGGGTTTTTGGAATCCTTTGACAGGAGGGGGGAGGCCTGCGCAGTTTCCTTTCGCAAAACGAGACAAGAAACCCCGGAAACAACCATGGCGCCGCCGAATGTGGATGCGATGATCACGCTCAAGGTCGACAACGTGCCTTTCAACGCCGCGTAAGTGCTACATGCTAGATTCACCTGTCTTCGCGCGTTCCGTAGCGCTCTTGATCTCCGAGAACGGACCGGTGAGAGCCGAGATATGGGTATTCTTCTGTCTCGGTCTCCATGACAGACCGGTTCGTTTCCTTTCACTTGTGTGTGGGGGTTCCCCTCCTCCTCCATAGCGTACGCTGCTGTGTATGTGTGCGTGCGCGTGTGCGGGTGGCCTCGTGGATCCAGCGATCGCGGTGTACTGGCGAGTCGTAGTCGAGACGGACGAGGCGGACTGGCTGGCGGACTGGACTGGACGGACGGACGGAATGGCTTGTGTGGGAGAAAAGAGAGCGAGCGGAGCGTAGTGCGAGTCTGGGAATCGTGGGGTCGAGAGAGCGTGGCAGTATTAACGCGTTGTGTCGTGTCGTGTCGGGATTTCTAGATCGGAAGACCTGAAGGAGCTGTTCGCCAAGTACGTACTTTCTCAACCGTCATGAAACCTATCGATTCTGCATCCTAACTTGCCCGGATTTGCACCAGGTTTGGCGAGGTTGGTGATGTGTACATCCCGAAGTCGCGTGCGTCGAACGAGTCGCGTGGTTTCGCGTTCATCCGCTTCGTGAACAAGGATGACGCCGAGAAGGCGATCGCCGGTATGGAGGGCTACGAGCACGAAGGCCGCCAGCTCCACGTCCAGTACGCGAAGCAGCGCCGTCCAGAGAACCCGCGCGAGTTCTACCGCGAGCGTGACCGCAGCCGTGGATTCGAAGACCGTGGCCGTGGATACGACGACCGTGGCCGTGGTGCCTACGACGACCGAGGCCGTGGCGGTTACGACCGTGGTTACGATGACCGTGGCCGTGGCGCGGACCGCTACGATGACCGCTACCGTGATGACCGATACGATGACCGTGGCCGTGGTGGTCGCTACCGCTCGCGCTCGCCAGACCGCCGTGACTACCGCGAGCGCAGCCGCAGCCGCCGCCGCAGCCGCTCGCCTCGTGCCCCGCGTGAGCCACGTGACCACCGCGGCGCGTCGCCACCACGCCGTGATTAGAGTGGCAGAGTGAGCCAGCCCGAGACCGAAGCCAGCACGAGTCGAGCGTGAGAGGAGGACGAGGACAGAGGCGGCACCCCCAGCAGAATTGATACTTTAGTCGTACTTTCCTGCATGTACTCTGGACGGTGGTGGCCTTTCTCCGGCGTGAGCGGCTCATGTAAGTGAGGAGCTTGTCGCGTGGCGTCCCATTTGGGATGGAAGGTCGATACAGTAGCAGCTCGTGCATGTCGGATTGCTCTTCCCCCAATTTTTCACTTTTATCATTTTGATTGAAGCGAGCGACTTTATATACATGAGAGCGAGGCCTATGGCTGACTTGACTGTATGCTTGTGTGTGCTTTGTCCTCGAAGCGACGCCCTGGCCAGTAATTCAACGATGAGCGACCGTGGAGCGACCGAAGATCAAGAGCCTGATGATGTGGACCTACAAGGTCGAGTCGCCAGAGAAGACGAGGACGACTTGCTCTGTCGTTTGAGCGATGGGCGTTTTCTCTCAGACGTGAGTGGGCAGGTGCTGAGCTCGCGTGTTGTGATGGACGCGTGGGTCCCACAGCCGTCTCCGTGCTGTGCTGCTGCCGTGTTAGGTAGGTGAGGCTTTGTCCGAGTGGCCGGAGGAAGATCGACTGATATTCTTGCTGTGGGTGTAAGCTGGTGCTCTGAATGCATTGGCGCCGGACAAGAGCTGGACCTATCGAGACATCCTGCCGTACTACGTGAGAATGACCGAGCAGCGCATCGCGAGTCAGGAAAAGAAGCTGCTGGCGACGTTGTGGCCGGCCCGATGGTCGTCTGAAGGACTGGAGGAACTCGTTGCGGTAGTGCGAGCGAGGCTGAAGACGAAGCACAACGTGCTGCTTGGTGTATGTGGACAATCTACGCCCTGCTGCTGACGTTGAACACTCATGGTAGATCGTGGTGTCATAGGACACGTCGAAGAAGTCGAAGGAGGCGAAGATGAAGCTAACGAAGACGTTGCTGTTGCGAGTCGTGACGGGATCCATCGAGGAAGATCCTGATACTGTACCGGAAGCCGTGCGGCTGGCATTGTTTCCAACAGAGTCAAGTATGGAGGCCCATGCTTTCGACGAGGCCATTCCAGTTGCCGTTAGCAGTGTGTCGTTCGAGATTCCAGCTCACGATGGGGACAAGTCGAAGCTACCGAAGTGGAAGCGGTGTCAGCACGAGCTGTACCAGTACTTCCACTTGCTGGACGGATGCGAGAAGCTCATGAACGAAACCCGACCCAGCACTGCGATCTGCGGGAACCCGGCGTTGCTGTTTGCTCTCGAATCGATCGCTGAGCGTGAAGCCGAGCGAGTACTAGGAACGGCGAGTGGTGATGGAGACGCGAAGGCTTTGAGAGGCGAGTTACTGATCGGGCTTGGGCCTGGGAAGGTGAGGTGGCCGATCCACACTGATGACTCGGAAGAGACCAAAGAAGGCCTGTGGAGACAGCTCTACACGGCCTTCTCACAACCAGATACAGGTGCTTCGTCTTTCGGTTCGGCTTGTACGCTCCTTTTAGCTCACGTTGTCGTCGTTGTAGTGCTCATTTTCCACCTCAAGAACCACTACGCACTCATCTTTGCGTTACGCGAGTGGCAAGACGGAGACATCTCCCACCGCGAGTTGCTGACTGCGCGTCGTGGCCAACGCCCGTCGAGTTGGATCAGTTGGCGAGAAGCCTTCGATACGATGGCTGGATGGAGCGGCTACAAGATTCTCTCAGTCACGCTCGAGGACAAGACATCGTGATACGGGCGTGGACACAAGCCGTTCGTCAGGATGAGAGTTTGATATTCTAAGTGCTCGACACAGCGGCTGCTGTCCTCTGCTCATAAGCGGCGATGGAGGCTTGGAGCGAGGACAGGATCTTGTGGATCGTGCCCATGGACTCACGCAAGAAGAGGAGACCCTGTTCACACATCAAAACCAGCGACCGCGTCAGTGTTATCAGTCATCCAAACCCAGAATCAAAACACGAAGCCTACCTCTTTCTTCTTGTCGGCGCCGTCGATCCTCGCTCGTAGAGTTTGCTTCTCCTCATCCGTAGTCGCGAATGGAAGCTGGAAGTGCGCGCCGTCCAGGAGGATCGACTCAATCGAGTACGCCTTGTCCAGTTGCTCCCACTCGTTTCGGAAGCGTTCGTACTCGGCGGTAAACGATTCGTGGTCGTCGGCGTCCAGGATTGCCGTTCCTGCAGCCACAGCCAAGCCAACGTATGGTCAGTGATCATGCAGATTCTTCACAACATGGAAATACTACGTACGCGTAATGTGGGAAGACACGTGCTTGCAGATGTCCTGAATCTCCTGCGGCAGGAACGAAATGTCGGGGAGCCGACTGAGCCGTGGACGCGCACGTTTCTTGACATCCGCTGTATCGCCACGCACTCTCTTCACGAGCAGAGGACCCGTCCGCTTGGCGGATTTGAGCATGTACGGAGCTGGGGCTTTGACGGTGGCTGACGACACAACATCGTTCGGAGGCAACGCCTCTTGGGCCACCTCAGCACTTCCAACAGGCTTGTCCTCTGCAGGTGGTACCTCAGCGTGAAGCTCCTTCGCCTGTGCTTCGTTCGTCGATTCTCTCTCTTTCGCGTCGCTTTTGGATTCGTTTTCAATCACTGGCGTCGCCGTGGGCTTGGTTTCTCGCTTGGCACTCGCCTTTTTCGCGGGCTTGGGCTTCCTCGCAGTCTCCTTCGCCTCGGCGACGACTGGAGTCGGCTGCGGCTGCAGCGTCGGGCTCTTCTCCAGCTCGCTGTCCGATGAGAAGATTGTATTTCTAGCGCGTGGGAATATCACGGTCTCCTCTTCCGTCCCCATCTCCACATCCTCGTCACCTCCGCCCTTGGAGATGCGGTCCTGCAGCTCCTGAACAGCCTCCGGCGTCAGCGCAGATGCCAATTTACGCCTGTAAGTGAACACAACCGACGCAACCCACGCTGTCCATCAGATTCCCGTCCTACCACTTCCCTCACGATCCGACTAGACTGACGCACCTCTTCACTTGCGTGATCACTTCCGCTGCCGCTCTGGCTCGACTCCCTGGAGTCACCCCCGGCGGCAGCGCGACGCTCATTGTCGACAGGCTCTTCGTCCGCCCACTTGATCGCGTTGGCTTCACGTCCTCGTCTTTTAGCAACTTGGACGCTCGCGACTTGGACTCGAGCACCGACTTGGCGTGGCGGTCTTTCATGCGGTCTTTCTCCGTCGAATCTAGCTTGCGCTGCACGATCAGCTTCTGGTACACGCGTCCCACTTCGTACAGCGAGTACCCATCGCCTACTGGCTCCGTTGCTTTGCTTTCCTCGTCGCTTGTGGCCGTCGTAGCTTTTGATACAGTCGGATCTTTGCGGAATGCGCACACGACGTTCACTTTCGGGTCTTCGACAAACGACAGGAGCTCGTATTGATCCGTTTCTTCGCCATCGCCACCATGTACGCTTAGCACAGTGTTCACTTTGGTTGAAGCGCTGGTTGTGCGCGTGCTTCGGCTGCTAGCGCCGCTGCTCGTGCTCCCAGGAGCTTGCAGCTGGATGGACACGGATTGCGGCTTCTGCTGCAGGCGCTGGAGCAGTTCCGGCGTCAATCGCACGTGCGCTACCCACTGTTTGGTACCACTCGCACCTCCATCATATAGCGCATACTATAGAGTCACGCAGTGAACGTCAGAAATCCATATACACGCGCTAGCGGCGCCACTAGCCAGCGCCATCACCTGTTGGTGGGGCTCCATGCTCGTTGGTGCTTGGTGGAATCTTGGTCTCGCATAAGTTAACCAAATACCGGTTTTCGTTCGATTCTGAGTCTGACTGAGGGGGGATGGGCTGAGCCCAGGACAAAGATCCAAGCACGGCTTGGTCCCCCACGCGTGTTTAGACCAAACGTTCTGCAGATTTTAATGTCCCTTGGTTCTAATCAAATGCATGACTTATCAAAGGTTTATTGATTCCTACAATGTACCAAACGATAAACTACACACCATTCTAAGTCAGGTGAATACGTTATGGAAGGTCATCAGAAGCGACCCTGTGGTTAGAGGTGTTACATCCAAAGTTGAGCCAAAGTGCGCGTCACAGAAAGACAGTCAGTGTCGCGTCTGGGATTCGTTGGCGTCGCTGCGTCATCCGTCACGGATTCCTGTTCCAGCGGGAACGCCAAGAAAATCGAACTTGCGCACAAGTGTTCCACGAAGTGGACGACGGCACCTGCGCAAGTGCGTGCCTCGGCGAATCCCGAGCGGCGGTCGTCGCACAACCACCCACCCAGCGGACCGGAACACGATTTGTGTTCTTGTTCCGTCGCTTTTGATCTTCGTCATTGCGCAAGTAACCACTTCACGCGACGAACGTTCGAGAAACGCCAACGACGACACCTAGCAAGCGGTCTGCATCGGCGCGTACATCGACCTCTACGACGCTCCTCCTGCCGCAAGTGATTGCACGTGATGGAAGCCAAGACCGTGCGCTCTCGATCGAGCCCGCGCACGTGGCTCAGCGTGCTCTGTGTGGCGCTGTGCGCCGCCGCCAAGTCGACGCACGGCGTCGCCAACATCGAGCTCATTGAGCCTCCGCTCCCATTCCCCGTGGAGACGCACCCGCTGGAGCTGTCGGCCGCCATGTTCGCGGCCGACCTGCCGCTGGCCAACGCCAGCGTGTCGTTCCGGCCGACGGACGACGCGCAGACGACGCTGGGCGACATCCCGTTCCCCACGGGCGCGTGGTGGACGAACCTCGTGCTGGACCAGGGCGACAACTTCGTGTCCACGATGCCCTACATGCTGCGCGTGCTGCAGGGCAAGCTGCAGGTGGCGTATCCGTTCCGCGTCGTGCTGCCGGGCGTGATCCAGAACGGCTTCATCTCGGAGCTCGTGCTCTCGGGCCAGTCGACGGGCAAGTGGCAGCAGCAAGTCGTGGGCTTCGACGCGCTGGGCGTGGCCGTGCGATTCACGGCGCCGCAGGACGCCGACGCCGGCGCGTTCACGGCGCATCTCGTGCGCGGCTCCCCGTACCTCACGGTCGAGTACGCCAACGCCGTGCCCGTGGTCGAGTCGGCCGACGGCATTAAGCTGCAGAAGCTCAAGCGATTGGACACGGTCATGACCGACATGGAGGGCAAGCCGCTCACGTTCCCGGTGTTCGCCGTGCAGAACAGCGGCGGCCACACGTGGTACATCTTCGGCTCGGACGCGTCGCTGGATCTCACGCTGCGCAAGGGCAAGATCACCGGCAAGGGCAAGTACACGGGCGTGCTGCGGTTCGCGCTGGCGCTCACGGGCGACGCGCTGCCGCTGCTCGTGGAGAGCGCGCCGGTGTACGCCGTCGGCGGCGAGGTCCAGTACCAAGTGGACCCGAAGGCCGACTCCGCGGTCGTCGAGTTTGCGTGGAAGACGAGCACGTTCCCGGGCTTCTCGGACACGTCCAAGCTGCTGATGCTGGCGCTGCCGCACCACAACGACACGCTCACGGACGCGAGCGTGACGCGCATCGACGACCTGCGCTACACGGCGATCCGCGGCATCATGGTGGGCGTGCTGGGCGACACGTGGCAGATGCAGGAGGAGCTGCCCCCGATCGAGTGGAACTACGCCAAGGACCAGGGCTTGTTCGACCCGACGGCGACGTCCGGATCGGAGGAAGACGCGCAGCGAGCCAAGATGGTGCAGGCGGCCACGGAGCTGCTGGTGGAGAGCTTGAAGCAGGACATCCAGACGTTCCCGCACTTTGCCGTGGACTCGTACGGCTTCGGTAAGCAAATGGGCCGCGAAGTGCGACTGCTGCTGATCGCCGATAGTCTCGGACAGAAGGACGCGTTCGACCACCAGCTCGAGAAGATCAAGGCGGAGCTGGAGCCGTGGCTCGCGGCGACCAACGGCGACACGCTCGTGTACGACGAACGCTTTGGCGGCCTCGTCACGCGCAACGGTCTCCACGACCGCAACGCCGACTTCGGCAACGGCTACTACAACGACCACCACTTCCACTACGGCTACTACATGCACGGCCTCGCGGCGCTGCGCAAGTTTGACCCCGAGTTCATCAACAAGTACGCGTCTGCGGCGGCCATGCTGATCGCTGACATCGGAACGCCGCTGGACTCGACCAAGACCAAGTTCTTCCGCGACTTCCCGGCTCGCCACTACTTCCCGACGGCGCGCCACAAGGACTGGTTCGTCGGCCACTCGTACGCGAGCGGTCTGTTCCAGATGGAGGTCGGCAAGTCCCAGGAGAGCAGCAGCGAGTGCATCAACGCGTACTACGGCATGGCGTTGTTTGGCTCGCTGGACGACAACGCCGAGGAAGACCCGCTGTCGTACTACAACTACGCACGTGTGATGCTGGCGCTGGAGCTGCGCTCGACCAAGAAGTACTGGCACATGCGTGAGAACTCGAAGGTGTACGAGCCCGTGTTTGCCAAGAACGCAATGGTCGGCGTGGTCGGAGAGATGTCGGTCGTGTACAGCACGTGGTTTGGCGACCGCCCGGAGTACGTGCACGGCATCAACATGATCCCCTTCACGCCGATCACCGCCGAGCTGTTCAACGAAGGCTACGTCGTGCGCGAGTACGGCCAGCTGCGTCCACGATTTGAGGCGCTGGGTCCGGAGGATATCTGGAAGTCGATCATCGTGATGAACCACGCGATCTTGGACGGCGAGACGGCGTGGAACGACCTGCTGACGAGTGTGACGGCGTTCGACACGTGGAACTCGAAGACCAACGCGTTGTTCTGGATCGCCACTCGTCCGTCGTGGTTTGCGCAACGTGATCGTGCGAAGCTGAACCAAGTCAACCTTCACGACGATGAAAAGTGCTTTGGCTTCCCGGAGTGTGCCGTCGCTGGTGCGAACGGCACGTCGTTGGCGTGCTGCGACACCATGCCAGGCTGCTGCCCGAGCTCTCTTGGCTGCTGCCCGAAGAAGGACGTCTCTAAGATGCCAGTCAACTCGTGCTTTGGCGAGCAGAAGTGCGCCATCCTTGGCCTTGGCTGCTGTGCGTCGATCGACGGATGCTGTGAGCCGAACCCCATCACGGGTGCGGTGCTCGGCTGTTGCAAGGACCCAACACCACGCTCCGTGACCCCAGCTCCTTCCATGGACAGCGACGATCACGACACGTCCTCGTCGGGCTTCTGTACGTCCCAGCCCAAGTGTGCGGCTGCTGGTCTGCTCTGCTGCGACAGTGAAGAAGGCTGTTGCAAGCCTGATCCTGTGACGGGCGCTCAACTGGATTGCTGTGTGGCTGAGCCAAAGGCCATGAAGACTTGCCACGCACAGCCTCAGTGCCTGGCTGCCGAACTTCTGTGCTGCGGCACGGCCGATGGCTGCTGCAAGCCCGATCCGATTACTGGCGCCAAGCTCGACTGCTGTGTTGATAGCCACGGCGCCGAAGCAAACGAGACGACGCCGACGCCTGTCTCGTCCGCAGATGTTGCCACGTGCCACAACGAGCCCAAGTGTGGTGAAGCAGGGCTCGATTGCTGCGGCTCAGCCGAAGGATGCTGCCAGCCAGATCCCGTCAGTGGCGAGAAGCTGTTGTGCTGCACCGGTAGCGCGCCAACACCGATTCCGCAAGAGTTGGTGGATCCATTTGGAACCTGCCACGGGGACATCGCGTGTCTGACGGCAGGTGAGAACGGCACGGCGCTTGGCTGCTGTGGAAGCAGAGAGGGTTGCTGCCCAGGACTCCTGTGCTGCGCTCACAACGACAACGACGATGGCGAGGCGACGACGACAACAACGGGCGAGGGCGATAAGGCACCAAGCAAGGGCGGAAGTTACGCGCTGTTGATCACCGTCGGGGTCGTGTTGCTGATGGTGTTGGCGTACGGCATCACGACGTGCTACCGTCGTCGCCAGTACGCGCCAATCGAGCAGGACGCGCGCGCCTGGTACTGCGCGGCTCTCGGTGTGTTCGTCCTGGTCTTCTTCGTGTACCTGGTGTCGTTGGCGTAGAGCGTGGAGGATGCAGCGCTGTAAGCGACTACCGCGGTTTGGTGGATGTTTTCGAATAAATAGACTACATTTTGTAGCTTCTCACTCGCCCAACGTACTTCGTATGTGATGAACGAGTCGCCTTCGCTATTGGATTCGAGGTCAAGCTCGAGTCAAGCAAACTCTTGGATGAAGAGGCCGGTGAGGTTGGTTGTCAGCATTCCTGTCTGTTGATCTATTCTCACCATGGTCTCAGTTATTACAGCGTTTCACCGACGGACGCCCAACTTAGCACGGCGCCGAGACTGCCTCACGAGCATGACGCTGTCTCGATGATACCCACAAGCAAGCACCGCGATGCGAGCAGGCCTCGACAAGCGATGGGAACGACACGCGTGGTGCCGCTGCCGCCGATGGTTCGAACGCGGCGCTCCTCCGTGATGAGAGATCTGACGTGGGAGTCGTGGTGGCGCGGCTTCAAGGCGACGACCCAGCAGCCCACGCGACCGCGGTTCTCCGCCGACAAGGCCAAGAAGTTCATCAAATACAGCGAGACCACGTCCAGGCTCCACCAGGCCCGAGTGTTGCTGCTGTTCCCAGTGCCTGGGCTGCTGTCGGCGCTCGTGGCGCCACTGATCCCACTGCGGGACCCGTCCGAGGGCATCGTCCGCAACTACGGGTTCGTGTGCCACGCGCTGATCACCGTGTGCTTGAACATGAGCGGCGCCATGATGGAGATCCGCGCAGTGTCTGCGATCTCCCACCGAGACTACAGCAACCGACAGATCTTCGCTGTCGGAATCATCGGCTCACTCCACGTGATCGGTGTGGCTGTAGCGCTCGCCAATTACTGGCGGTTCCCGATCCCATTTGTGTGGATCCTGCTCGCCGTGCCATGGCTCATCTTCCTCGTGTGGGCAAATCTCCTCGTGCTCCGGTCCAAGCTGACGCAGAACCCACACATGCGGAGGAGCCTGCTCTTCTCGCTGCCCCAGCTTGGCGTCCAGCTCGGCCAGATCGCGTTGTATCCAGCGTACTCGGCATTGTTCGAAGCCTCCAAGCCGTGGCAGCAGTTAGTGCTCATTGCGCTCTTCCCACTGCTCAAGATTTCACTCAAGCGGCTCGTATTTGCTGTGTCCCACCACTTGAGCGACTACGCAAGAGAGACGGCGATCAGCGGCGTCGAGATCAGCGCATCCATGTACCAGTCCATGATCATGCAGAGCTCGCCGTCGAAGCTCGCGACTGCGCTGGTGATCGGCGTGGATCTCATCCAAGGAATCGTCGACGTCAAGCGCTTTATGGAGGGCAGATCCGTCATCCCAAAGCGAGACCTCATCCAAACTGCGACGCAGATTCTCAGGCAAGACCAGAACATCCTACGCAACGGCACCGCCTCAGCAGCAGCTCCGTTCGCTGGGGCTCACCCCTGTGGCCCACAGAGCCCATTGCAACCAGTAGCATCCAGCGAGACGAGATCGCGGAACAAAGCCATCGTCGGGCAGGCCCTGGAGATGCTGCAATCCGCGGAGACGATCCTGCTCGTCGAGTATATCGAAGTCGCCGTGCCAGCTACGAACGCGCTCTTCCTCTGCGTGGCGTCGCAAATGCAGAGTGCGCTATTCAACCCCAAGCTACGCAAGTTTCACGGAAACTACGCGGAGCTGGGCGTCGCCATTAGCACGATGCTGCTGTACACGGTCCTCCAGGCCGTCACGTTGGTGATCATGTGCCTCGTGATGTGGTTCCGCTACCGCGTGTCGGCTTTCACGCTGCTTGCCTTCGTGCTGGAGCACCACGCGTGGTCTCTCCACGGCAAGATGATCGCGTGGCTCACGTCGATTCTCGAGTTCTCCGTGATCCACTTTGGTGCGTTCTGTTCAATCACTCAAGTACGCGGGTTGGGTGCTAACACGGTGCATTTTGCAGGCGTCGACTTCACATTCAAGTTTGATTTTCGCCTTGACAAGTGAGACCGTTGGCTGCAAGCTGCACCATGTCACAGATTCGTGGGAAGGCAACGTTCGAGAACGCCTCAACCCGATGATTGACGGTTGGTTGATGGGTTTCGAGGTCCCTGTCGCAACCTTGCCCGCACCTTCACAGCTCAGGAGTCTCTCATTTCCAGTTTGGAGCCGCAGACGCCAAGATGGAGACAAGCGCGGAGGAGACCAAGCAGGAGAACGAAGTTGTGATGGACATTGACGGCACCAAGGGCGCTGAAGACTCGTGGAGTAGCGATGAGAGTTTGGCAGACGAGGCACGCAGCTATGAAGAGGAAGCCGCTTGGTTGAACGGTGAGGATGACGACGACAAAGAAGACGAAGTTGCTCCTGCGGCGATCGATCCGGACGAAGACGACAAGTATGACGCGCGACTTCGCAAGGTCTCGAAGGCACTGAAGGATGTTTCGCCTCCGGGGGGATTCTTCGTGACGGGCGAGCGCAGTGTGTTCCCACAGCCAGTGATCTCGGTCGACGGGTTGGGTGACGTGACCCCACCGTTAAACGACACGACGGTGAAGGAGCTCATCGCCAAGTGCCAGTTGGCGCCGTACGGCCACGGCAAGAAGACGCTCGTCGACACGCAAGTACGCAACACGTGGGAGCTGTCAGTCGGCCAGTTCCAGATCGGGAACCCCGCGTGGTCGAGTTTTGTCAAAGACACGATCGTCCCATCGATTCGAGTGCCATTAGGTATTGACGCAAGTGTGCAAGTCGAAGCGAAGCTGTACAAGATGCTGCTGTATGAGGCCGGTGGCAAGTTCGAGAAGCACCAGGACAGCGAGAAGGAGGCGGGCATGTTCGGCACGCTGGTGATGGTGTTGCCCGGCCAGTTTGAAGGCGGCGAGTTGGTCGTCCACGATCCATCAGGCGCTCGAGACTCGACGGTGAGCACGAATGTGGCGGTGCCGACTGCCATCGATCCAGAGACCAAGTGCAACGTGTGGGATCCAGCGGCGATGGACCCGTTCGCGGTGAAGTTTGCGGCCTTCTACGGCGATTGTCCGCACGAAGTGAAGCCGGTGACCAATGGCTGCCGTCTCTGCCTGACCTACAACCTCGTCAAGGTCGGCGGAAGCGGGTCGGAGCCTTGCTTTGGGGGCAACCATCCACGGTACGCGAGCTTGAAAGATGCGCTTTGCGAGTACTTCGCTGCGGAGCCGGTGAGCGACCCCAAGCGGCAACGCCTCGCAGAAGATAGTGCGCCGTACCGATTTGATATCGCGAATCCAGAGACTCACCGGCAGTTCAAGTTGGCCTACGTGCTCGACCACAAGTACACGCAAGCAGGGCTCTCGTTCCAGTTTCTGAAGAACAAGGACGCGCTCGCGGCGGCGTGTTTTTCCCGCTTCTGTGGCGAGAGCGATGGAGCCTTTGAGCTGTACTTGTGCAAGATCAGATACGAACGAAGATGGCGTGGAGATGATCTGAGCGATTACAAGAGGACGAGCCGCAGCGACAGCCCTTTCGACAACCACCTGCATCTCCACTCGCCGTGGATGGCCTGTGAGTCTGGCCACGGACGCGAACGCAGCCTCCATATCGCAGACGAATACCCACACGGCAGAATGAGTGGAGAGATGACCA
Organism: Pythium apleroticum; assembly: GCA_023337875.1. Taxonomy (NCBI): domain Eukaryota; phylum Oomycota; class Peronosporomycetes; order Pythiales; family Pythiaceae; genus Pythium; species Pythium apleroticum. The sequence continues at coordinate 2,539 of JAADXN010000640.1, read as the reverse complement.
CCGAAGTGGCACCGGCAGGTGTGTTGGACCGAGTGCAGTTGGAGTTTGACGGCGAAAACAAGCAGGCGTACACGGGCAACGAAGGCGCAGGCGTGGATAGATGGTACGAGTCGGCGGCGCTCGTCCTTGTGCCATTGCAGACTGGGTTGAAAGTGCACTTGTGGGCGACGCCAAAGGCTGCGTTGAAACACTGGGCGGCCAAAGCGGAGACGAGCCCACGTGCGGCGTTGGCGGTGGTGTCTGTGCTTCAAAACGTTTTTGCGAAGGACCGACTTTCCTTGCGAGTTGGTGAGAAAGCGCTCGAGGCAGCGGGAAAGCTCGGCGGTCTGCGAGCCGTCCAGTGCGTGCTGACAAGCTTCCGTGAGGTGGACTTCCAGCCCAAGCTGCGCGCGGTTGTGGCACAGTTCAAGACGGAATCTGTGCTTGCGATGGCCAAGTCGATCTACGACGCGTGGGTCCGGGCTCAGAACGTGTCCCCTGAGATGGTGAAGCAGAACTCTGTTAGCCTCGTAGCGAGTCTGCTCGACGGTGTCGAGGACCCTGCGACGATCAAGCAGTTCTTCGACGTGATTCCGATCAAACCGTACACAATGGAGCCGGCGGAGAAGAACCAGTCGAACCCGAAGTGTCGTCAAGCGTACGTGGAAGAGTACGCTCGCGTGCTTCTTCTCGCTGCTCGCGTGTCCTTCGAGCAAGCCAAGCAGTTCATCTACACGAATCCAATCGAGTTCTTCGGGAGCGTCGCAGCGTCTGCGGTCAGTCGCATGGTTGCAAGCTACGAGGCCGAGGATCGAGTGCGAGCCCGTGCGCTTGTAGATTTCACGATCGAGCAGCTCACGGCCAGCGAGGCGGCCATCAAGGCAGTGGCCTATAAGGGCCTAAAGGTGCGCTGCGGCTGCTACAACCCATGCGTCTACTGCCGCAAGATCAACGAGTTCCTCGCGAGCGACCGCGAGTCGGCAAAGTTGTCGAAGCACACTGTCGCGAGGCGCTTCGACTCGATCTTCGCGCCGCTGATCACGATGGAGCCAGTGCCCAAGGAGCCGAGCGAGATGCGAGTGACCAAGACGTACAAGTCGGAGCTGTTCCTGGCGGCCCAGGAGAGCCTCAAGGCGCTGCAAGCCCAGCAAGCGAAGATGGAGCCAACGGATTAGCGTATCAGTCTCTTTTACCAAGCTAGCCTTTTCGTTTTTTTGCCACTATTTTGCTTTACTCGGAGTTGCGTTTAAATTGGTTGCTGCTGTTTGCCCGTTGGACCCAGGCACACATAATTGATTGAGACTCAAGCGCCTGCGTCCACTCTACGAACCATCCGTATCACGCTTTCTCTGTCTTGCTTTCTCCAGCCGAGCTTGAATCCAGGAGACGATACGTGGATGCTGGCACGCGGCCTTCAATTCGAGCAGCAGGCCCGGCGGCTCCGTCTCAGGATAGTGCTCCATGATGAACTCCACTACCTGGAAATCCCCGAAGAAGACGGCGTCGCGAGCAGTCCAGTACGAGAAAGACTCTCCGTCCCCGCAGCCTCCCGCACAGGCGACCGCTGGCTGATGCTCGTGAAGCCACCGCAGCCCATCCAGAGATTGTAACAGCCACCCGAGGACCGTCTTTATCGCGCAGGACGTGCAGCCGTCACTTTGGTTCTCGTGGAGCCACTGCAACACAGCCACGTGGCCACCTCGCGCAGCTTCCACCAGAACGGCGGTCGTGTTGTGCTCCGTTCGGTTCTCATACAGCCACTGGACGACGTCGAGGTGGCCATGCGAAGCCGCCCACGCGACGGCATTGTTGGTGCAGCCCTCCAGGCGGTTGCGATGGAGCCACTGGACCACATCCAAGTGGCCGCTGGCGGCGGCGCGGTCCATGGCGTCAGTCGTGCAACGGACTGCGCTGTGTTCATGGAGCCACTGGACGAGAGGCAAGCAGCCGAGTGAAGCAGCCTCGTCCATCGCATTAGTTGCGAAGCGTACCGTGGTGTGGGTGTGGAGCCACTGGACCACATCGACGTAGCCGCCCCTCACCGCCACGATCGTATCCTCTACCGTCCACTCAGTGAGCCCGACTCGCAGACGCCACTCGAAAAAGCGCAGAAGATCTTCTTGCGACGATCGATAGTACACCGACCGCAAGGGAGGCAAGGTGCCTCGCACTTCGTGGAGCCATCTCAACGTGTCGAGATGGAGCCAGTAGCAAGCTCTTTCGGCAATGCGCTCCATGATCTCGCTGTCTGCTGGCTCCTCCGTGGCGTCGCCGCTCCATTGAAGCACTTTCGCACCACCGGGCCGCGTAGCAGCGTACTCGAAGCAGTGTCGAATCGAATCACAGAGGGGGCTGAAGATCAGGAACTCCATCATCGAAGCTCTCGCTGGTTCGCACGAGGCTCGCAGCAACACCTCGACCACATCTTCTTTGGGAACAGTACACCCATTTGCCACGAGAAACTGAGCAACGGCAAGCGCCTCTGTACGGCGCGAACGGATCGCTTCGCCCAGTAGTTTACCACCAACATCTTTGCCGATCCAGCCACGGTCGTAGCAGT
>JAADXN010000639.1:0-18364 GCA_023337875.1 Pythium apleroticum | reverse complement strand
CCCCCCCCCCCCCCCCCTGCTTCCCAGCCCAATATTTGCAGCGTAAACAGGCAATGATTCTGTTTTACGTGCAGAGCGCCACCGCAAAAGGAGCAGCAGTCAGCGCGTCGCTGTGGCGAATACAGCTTTTGTCTACAACTGAGACTGTTGGCAGACATAGGAAATGACGAGCTGCCTCAGCTTCACTTCTTGGGGTGGGCGAAACCTCCCATAGATCAACTAAGTGACGTGCACGGACAGTGCGAGCATCGAGTGTCGGAGGTAGTGACTGCAGACCGCACCAACCACTCGGTCGCGTGGGTTGGATACTCTTCACGGGAAGCCCGCTAAGCGTTGGTTCTCCCGTCCCGCATACCCAATGACCAAGAGCGTCTTCGCCTGCGCGCTGCCACAGCTGCGACTCACTGAAGAGGACGAGCTCGCGCTGCAGCAGCTCAGCCGCCAGCTCCGCCGCGAGATCGTGAGCCAGTACGAGACATTCCTCTTCCAGTCGAATGGACGCGTGGACGACGAGCGATGGAAACACACAAGTTCAGACAAAGACGTCCATGCGTTTGTAGAGTGCAAGAGCGAACTCCAGAACGACCTCGACATGCTGCAGAGCGGGCGCGACGCCCACGCGCTTGTCATCTCCCCGATGGTGGTCTCCGATGCCGAGATCTTTCCGCAGGCGACACTGGCGGTGGAAACTCAACTGCAGCGCGTGCTGGTCTGGGGATTGGTTCCCGGTACGCTGGACGACATCATGTACGGCGCGTCATTTCGTGATACGCGAGGGTTCCAGGCGTTCTGGGCGAGCCGACAAGACTTGATGAGCGAAAGCGCAGTGCTAGCCGAGATCGAAGGCCCGTCCGACGACGACCCGTACAACTTTCTGGGCGTGACGTGGTTCATGAGAACGTTTGCACTGCCCAAAGCGCTAGTCAAGCGGCGGGATATGCTGACGGTCACGAACCTCCTGCTCTCCAACCTCAGCAACGGAGAAAAGATCGGCGTATTCGTCTCGCATTCCATCCAGCACCGCGATCTCGGTGAGCTGCGTGAGTTGGACGTGGTGCGAGCGACGTCGTCAGTGCTTCGCGTGTTCCGACAGTATGACAATCGCCGCGTCGAGGTGTTCATGACCCACTTCCTCGACACGAAAGGCTCGATCTCGGAGGCCTTCGACCTCAAAGAGTCGATTGAGTACATACTTCCGTCTGCCGCGTACTTGATGAATGCAGGATTCTGCAAGAAACTGCAGTGGATGGTGCGACATCGAAAGGCTGCGCCAGACAAAATGACCAAGCACGACGCGCGCGAATCCTTCGAGAACTGTGAGTTGTGCAGTCGAATGGTCACGAAGTTTGTCGCTGTATCAGGTACTTCATGTGGGTTGTGCTTCAAGGTGGGTGGTTGAATTCCCACGGAAACGATGATCTTGAAGAGCTAATTTGTGGACCATTAGAGCGTGTGTGTCCGCTGCTGTGTGTCGTATGACCTGCCACAAACGACCTCGTCCCAGGACAATCCAACCGTGAAGGCTACCGACGTCTGTGTACAGTGCGTTTTGCAGGCCAAGACGCTGCCGACGGAAGATGTAGCGCACGACGAAAACGACTGCCAACGGAGACTCAACCGTACGAAGGCTAGTTAGTAAGACGTAGCGGCGCCACTTTGGGATACGTTTGGCGATCACTATTGTCTGTGAAGCGCACTCATAAAAAGTATACAGAGGAAACTTCAGTTCGTAGAGTCTCCAAATGCCGATTCTCTACAGCACCGCAATCAAACTCTGCCGTGTTATGTGGTTGCTCTGAGGCAATGCGACAGCCAACAAAGACGCCAATCTACCGTGTGCATCCCACAGGATGCCACCTTTGATTGGGTGAGCTGCGTTCAGTGCAGTTCGCAATCGCTGCCTCTGACGCGAACGGCCGTTTCCGACCTGCGCGCGTCACAATCTCGACCACAAACACCGCCAGCGTGTCACGTGCCGAGAAGAGCGGACGTCTCGGGCGATGAATTAGGTCCTAGAGGTCTCATCGACGAGAAACAACCTTGAAATCTGTAAAGTTGATCGATGCGCGCATCAATTATCAGAGGTCTGCCAGATGAGTTTCGGATTGTGGGGCCTTCCTCCCCTGTACACGACAGTTGTCCATAGTTGAGATGCCGCCGACATGTCGCCTGTGAGCTCCCTGAACGGAAGCAATGGAGTGGAGCGCTTCAGCTCACGTTCCATAGAAGCTGCTCGTCGGCGTTGTGATTGTATTCGTGATTTCTCTGCCTCACAAACTCACCTTTCGACCGACGAAGGAAAACATGAAAAACATCAGTGCTGCGATGTTGCCACGGCTAGAACTCACCGACGGCGCTCAGCAGACGCTGCAGAAACTCGCTACTCAGCTTGAAGAGGAGCTCATCTCCCAGTACGAGACTTTCGCGATCCAGCAATGCCGCAAGCTCGACAGCAACCGCTGGAAGCACGCGAGAACGGAAGGCGATCTCATGGCGTTCCGTGAGCGGAAGAGCGTTCTGCATCTCGAACAGGAGGCGCTTGCCCGTGCCAAGAAACAACAGAGATCCCAGTCACGCTGCTCCAGGACTACGGGGAACAACTACCCACCGCAAGCGACTCTCGCGGCTGAGTCACTCCACCCTCGCGTGCTCGTCACGGGCCTCCAGACTGGACGACTCGATGACATCATGTATGGGCTCTCGTACCAGGACACGAAGTCGTACCAAGAGTTCTGGGAGAGCCAGAACAATGAGATGGAGACCAGTGCGGTGCTCGCGAAGGTGGACGGCCCGTCGAGTGAGGACCCGTTCCGGTTCTTGGGCGTCACGTGGTTCCTGCGCACGTATCCGGTTCCCGCGCAGCTACTCCACCACCGCGACTGGGTCATGCTCAGCGATATCCGACTCACGACCTTGAGCAACGGCGAGCGCGTGGGCGTCTCCATCCTCCACTCCGTCCAGCACCGCGATCTTCCTGAACTGACCGAGTTCGGGACCGTCCGAGCGACCTGCTCCCTCATTCAGTTGTTTCGCCAGCACGATCCCCACCGAGTCGAAGTCTTCTCGCTGAACCTGCTGGACATCAAAGGCCACGCCATAGAGCAGCTCAACACTTCCCAGGCGCTCAACTACCTCGTGCTACGCGAACACCAACGGGTTCCACAAGAAGCTGCGCTGGCTACTGCGTAAGCGCCAGCTTGCACGCCAACTACCAAGAGGAACGAGCTGCCAAGCCATCGAGCCGCAGTCCAGCGGCGACGCTGACCACTGCGAGCAGTGCTCCAAGTCGCTCACACGCATCTTCTCCTCTGGCACGACCTGCGAACTGTGCTACAAGGTAAGCCCCGTATTCCGTCGGTAGTCTCTCCAGAACGATGGAGCTAACGGATGAATTGTTGTGTAGCGAGTCTGCTCCAAGTGCAGCGTCAGCCACCACCTGCCAGGCTCCGACGCCGCCGCCAAGTCCAAGACCCAGCGTGTGGATCTGTGCGTCGAGTGCGTGATCCAGACCAAGGCGCTGTCGGCGTGCGCCGTCGCCAAGGAGGAGCTGGCGCTGGGCGCCGGCAGTCTTCCATTGCAGCCCAAGCGGCTGTCGCCCACAGACCGGAATTCCATCCACGTCGTGTACCTGTAGGCAGACTACTGATCCAAATATGAACACACTACAATACGGAGCCACCCTGTGCACCCACAGCCGCTATTGTACTGTACGCTCTGCTGGACCCACGCAGCCTTTAAGCATCGGGCTTTAGGGAGCTACTGGCGTGGAAGGCGACCTATCCTCAGTATCAGTGCCCTGTTGGCTCGTGGAGTAGGAGAGGAGGTTGCGCAACCGCATCGCAGTATCGTATCCCAGCCAGGTTGCACTGAGGAATGGGTGCGCTTTACCATCACTCTCAATTGCGACTGAGAGAGTGCTGGTCTTCTAGTTGGGGAGGGCGCTCTATTCAAGCTATGTTGGAGTGTTGGTGTCTCGTTCGGACAAAGCCAGACGCGAGCAGAGACGGAACTGGTTCTCGACAAGCCTCATCATGGCGTCATGGTGCTGGGCCGGATTGGTCGGTGAGTCTAAAAGGATGAAGGCTGGAAGGAAATCTTTCCAAATTATCAAACTCCCATCCAAACTTGCCGTTACGGCGAGGACTCGTGGCGATGAATGTAGAGTTGATCAAGAGGCCGAACCACACATACACACACACATACACATACTTCACAACAGAACCCGAGATCTCGTTCGCCAAGGCCGACAATGAGCGGAATCCGCTCAGCGGATTAGCATCCCCTAACCCTTCGAGTATTGCGGCGCGAATTGGGAGACCTATCCTCGGAATATCCAGCCATTCGATAGTCCACAATCATTCTGCCGATCTATTCAGACCCTGGATTGACGCGAAGGCTAAACTCCAGCCAAGATTGGCTGCTTGAAGGATAAACATCCGTTCGATAGACCACCGTGTGAAGGGTCCGCACACCTGATGGTTGCTTGATGGAAATGATGGTAAACGCAGAGAATTAGCAGTTCTTGAGCAGTCTAAAAAGGAGTCTTGGAAGTCCCTAGCTGAGTCGAGCAGCCCGCGTTGCTCTCGTCGTCGTCGTCGTCTTCTGTGATACAGGACATTGTTATGCTCATTCGTCAGCACATACAGAACCAAGAATTCTGTGAGCTTCGTCAACGCGTCAAGCGGCACGATTTGCCCCAAATTATCCCGAAATCCCTCGATTTCTGGACCGTAACTGGAATTTACAGTTCATCCCTGTGATTGGCTCGCTGCTTTCCGCAGTTTTGTTGGACCACCAGGCTGAGACCTCAGGAAGTTGGAGCTCTCCCCAAACCCCTCACAATGTTATTGGGAATGTTGGTAGACTTTACTATTCCACCTCAAACTTTTGTGAGGTTTTTCACCAGAGTGGGACGTCGTGACCTTGAACGCCTCTGTGCGCACGTTCGCTACAACTGGTCGAGAGTCTGGGAAGGGCGGCTCGCTTACACTTGGATTCACTATGGCCTCTCGTCTTGTTCGCTCCCCATGGCCCATTTCGGAATTGGCTCGAAGAACACCACGAAGCCCCTACATTAGAAGGACACCGCCATCTTCCAGCCCCTGGATATCCTCCTCTGTAAAGCTACGAACGCCCACGCATCCACGCTGACGGGATCCACGCTTTAGCCGTCGATCGCCGCGCCCCCGCCTCCTATCGACCATTCCCGCGAGCGTGGCGCCGTCCGGAAGAAGTGGTCTTTCGGCACGTTTCTAAGCTCCATTTCGAGACGGAAATTACGCGCTTTCGCTCAGTCCCCGCAGCTGCGTTGCCTCCGCTGTGGCTGCTCTCCCGTTCACACTGTCCCCAGCATGCCCCGCTCGATTCTCGATGACGTCGTGGACCGACCGTTCGTGTCGATGATGCGCTTCCCCAGTGGCCTGCAGACGCTCAAGCGCGGCCGCACGACAGAGCCGCGCGTGCCGCCGACGCCGTGTATCGCCAAGTGCTGCGCCAACGCAAAGGAGAGCAACCTGTCGTCCGCGTCGCCGCTTGATTGTCTCTCCATCGAGAAGGACGCGTCGACGTACGATGACCTCTTTGCATTTGACGCTTCTGCTCCTGAAGACGAGTTTGAAGACTTCGACCTCGGCCCTCCGCCTCCGTGCGCTCCTGTGCTGGTCCGACAGAAGGCCATGGACATGACCGCGCTCGCAGAAGCCAAGCTTGCGTCGTTCTCCAACCCGTCGATGCCCCGGATGTCTCGGTCAACGCCCATGGCTCCAGCGATGATGCCGTCACGTGGTCAGCGCTCGACGACGATGTCGACGTCGGTGTTTGGCCTGCCGCCATTGGGTCGCAACACGTAGTAAGTGTACTGTAGTGTGGATCTCGTCCCGTTGGAAGGGACGAAGCAGAGAGAGGGAGAGAGAGGGAGAGAGAGAGGAAGGATTGGGATGGTGGTGGCCCCTTTTTCCATAGCGCAAGCTGGTGGGGGCTTCATTATTATTATTGGAACGCGCACACGGGCGGTGGTTAACACGCGCCGCATGAATACTCTTGGTTCGCACCGTGCATTTTGGTTTCGGTCTTTGGGGGCCACCACCGTCTCGTCATCACCCAGGCTCCACCGTCGCCACACAACGTGGCATCATGGACGGAACTTGGAGACTCGCATAGAAGGATCATTGTTGACGTGTCGGCAGGCCCACGTTGGCTTCGACCTTCCATTCCTTCTTGGACAGTGGTCTTTGGAGCAAAGATCCGCACTACGTGACCTGCGACGGCTAACCGCAGCTTGGAGGGTGAGTTCCGTGCGAGGACGTGCTCGATGCGTACCTTTCTGGTCACCAGATCGGTGGATGAACTGCGTGTCGTGCCTGCGGACCTGTGCTTGACTCTGGTGAGCTTCAGCTTGCTGTAGTAGCGGTGACAAGGCGACCGTCTTCTCTTGATACACGGACAAACTTCAAAACCAAGGGAGATCACCAAAGACTTGCGCAGCTTCATGCTTCTACTTGGAGTCGGCCTCTACCGGTAGACGCTTGAGTGGTCTTTTATCTCTCTTCTGTCTGTTTGTTATCCTTCCCAGGCAAAGATGCGGCGAGGGGTGCTTGGTTACCTCACGTCTTCCAGCATCGCCTCCACACCCCGGTATTAACGACCACTTGATCTTGTGCATGCTTTCTTGTCTTGATGGAGACCTAGGCGCTACAGCCCTTCGTAGCCTAGTCACGGTTGTCCTCCTCATCACTGCGGCGGCGCGGAGAGCCCGACGGCGACCGAGCGCCACGGTTCGGCGCTGGCGAGCGCGAGCGCGACACCGAGCGGTTCGGCGAGCGGGCAGGAGAGCCACGCGGCGAACGGCCTGGCGATCCACGAGGCGAGCGTGGAGGCGAGCGGCGTGGGGACTTGGAACGCGAACGCGCTGGAGAGCGGGCAGGCGAACGGCCGCGCGAGCCAGAGCGCGACTTGGCAGGGGAACGCGAGCGCGAACGCGACGAACGGCGCGCTGGGCGGCGGTCACGCGAGCGCGAACGGGAGCGCGCACGACGGCGGTCTCGGCCGCCACGGCCACGCGAGCCCGAGCGGGAGCGAGAGCTGCAGAGAAGTAGGTTCAGTAACTCGGTCAGTACGATGGCAACCACGAAACCGCAGGGTGGTAACGTACCGGGATCGTCGTCGGCGGTCTCCTCCGCGAGCGGGGCCGCTGTTATATTGAGAGTTGCTGTTGTTAGGATCAATGATAACACGCAACAAGCGTCGACGGGTCAATGGACTCTGGCACTCTCCCTCCACGAACCAAACCACCACATGCAACGAAAGGAAAAGGGAGAGGGCACGCACCGTTCACGCTCGCGCATCTGGTCCGTGGTCTTGCGCTTCTCCTGCGCGAACACGACGCGGATCTCACGGCCGTCGAGACGCTGGCCGTCCAGGTTGTGGCGCGCATCGTCGGCCTCGCGCTCGTCCTTGAACTCCACAAAGGCGAAGCCCTTGGCCTCACTAGCATCAACACGCAGACGCATACACAGTCAGTAACCAGCAACACGGAGAGCGATATTAGACAACATACGCACCGCGTGTGGAAGTCCTTGGGGATGTACACGTCGCGGACTTCGCCAAACTTCTCGAACTCCTTGCGGAGATCGTCCGCTCTGTCGTCAAAACGAGTTAATTCCACATCCTCTGACACCAATCCACGCGACGTTGACTAAGCTACACACACATACCTCGTGCGGCGGTTAAGGTTGCGCACCAGCAGCGAGATACCCGATCGTTCGCCCATATTCACTTGCAATTCGTGTCCCTCAGACTGCGTTCTCAGCCAGCATGAAGCGGCAGCCAAACTTGCCCGCCATCCAAATGCGGGGAAACTTCCAGAACCTCACATCCATCACCGAGGTTTTTCCTCACAAGACCGTTAGGAACATCGATAGGAACAGTCCAATGTTTTTCGCCAATCAGAAACACAGATAGCAAACCTGATCTGTGAACCGGGGAGCTCAATTGGAGGCATGAGCATGGCGACGCTGCTGCGCGTGGGCGTGGCGACGGCCATCGCGCTCCTCCTGGCACGTCGCGGGCTCAAGAAGAAGTCCCTGGACACCAGCGGCGCACTCGCAGCGTTCGCCGTGGGCTTCGCGTCCATGGCCAGCGGCTACCGCTTCGGTGCGTGGCTCGTTGTCTCAGGATGCCATGGATCGCTGTCTGACTGATGCTCACGCTGTGTTGCGAACGGCTAACAGGCGTGCTGCTGATTGGGTTCTACTACTCCGGTAGTAAGCTCACCAATATTAAGGCGGCAGTGAAGCTGCAGCTCGATGAGAACTACAAGGTCGGCGGCCAGCGATCCGCTCGTCAGGTACTGCACTAAATGTCATACTCTTCCTGTTCTAGTGAGTACGACACACTCAGCTGACACCCCCAATGCGTAGGTGCTCGCCGTCAGTCTATTGGCAGCGATCATGGCCGTTTACTTTGAGTGTCACTTTGGATCTGCCGACTTCGCACGCCTTGACTTTTCAAAGTCGCCTCTGGAAAGCGCACTGCTGGCCGCGTACATCGGCCACTACGCGTGTTGTGCAGCCGACACGTGGGCATCTGAGCTGGGCGTGCTTAGCAAGAGCGATCCAGTGCTGATCACCAGTCTGCGACGAGTTCCAGCGGGCACCAACGGCGGCATCTCCGTTACAGGCACCCTCGCATCGGCAGGCGGAGGGTTCTTCGTCGGCGTGCTTTACTACGCCGTGAGCCTGTTGACAGGCTCCGCTCAAGCGCAAGTCATCGTATTGGGCGGCGCCACGGGACTTGTTGGCTCGTTGTTGGATTCGGTGCTTGGCGCCACGCTGCAGGCGACTTGGTACAACACGAAGACGAAGAAGATCTGCGCGGAAGGCAAGCACAACACCAGCGAGAACCCTCAGACGGGGGAACACGTGCAGCATCTGTGTGGCGTCGATGTGCTCACAAACGAACAGGTCAACGCCGTGTCTGTGGTGGCGACGACGCTGCTCAGCGTGCCGATCGCCCAGCTACTGTTTTAGTCACGCCTACAAGCAGATTCTCACAAAATAATCACAACTTGTGTATCATAATATACAGGTAACAGGCAAATCGCCCGACATATGCGAAAGCGGTCGTGCTGAAACTTGTAGACTATCTGATTATACAGGTAGAGCCAGCTGGTGAGCTCCTCAAACGAGTCAGAAGTTGCCCTTGGGATGCGGCATCTGAGTTCGGTGCGGCTTCCTCGTGACGCTGCCGCTCGCAAGAGGAGGAGCTCCATGCGCGGGTGGCTCTGGAAAGACTCGCCACGAAATGGCCGCGTCTGTGGGCCAGCTGGCCTCTCCCGCCAAGCGGATCAGGTCGTGCGCCTCCCACCGTCCTGACGGGACGGGCGACTGACCGACGTCTATCAATGATGGCTGCACGCTCCACGCTGCCGCGTGCGCAACGCAACGCCGTTGCCAGCGAAAGACTCACCTGTTACTCGCATTCGCAGTCTCGCTGCTGCTTCAACAGACCCCGTTGACACACCATGGCGATGATGACGGCACGCGTGCTGCCTCCCAGCGGAGACCGTCACCAGCACGCAGCACTGGCCACAGGCAAGAACAAGATGAACGCCTCGCTGCTGCCGCCGCTGGAGCTCTCGCTGGAGGACAAGGACGCGCTGCGGCTGCTGGCGAGGGACCTGGAAGACGAGGTCGTGCAAGTGTACGAAGAGTTCCTGTTCGTCCACGCGCGGCGCGTCGACACGTTGCGGTGGAAGAAGCTCAAGTCCCAGGAAGATCTCACGGTGTACTGCGAGCGCGACGTGAATATGCGGTCGATCAACCGCCTGCAGCCGTTCTTCCCGTCTGGGCGAAAGCCCGTGGAGACTAAACTGGGTCCCCAGGGCCTTTTGGCGGCCCAGTCGCGCGTGCCTCTCAAGATGGTGAGCGGCACCGTCGCCGGGACGCTGGAGGACGCCATGTACGGCGGCACCGTCCACGATACGCCGTCGCTGCGTATGCGCAACGAGTATCAGCGTGAAGTGATGCACGACAACGCCGTGCTAAGCGTGATCGACGAAGCCACGGAGGAAGACCCGTTCAAGTTCCTCGGCGTGGTCTGGTACCTCAAGACGCTGGCCATTCCGGGTGTCAGCGACCGCGATATGCTGCTGCTTTCCCACATCCACTACTCGACGCTCAGCACGGGCGAGCGCATCGGCGTGCATCTCTACCACTCGATCCAGCACCCGAGTCTCCCGGCGCTGAGCGAGTACTCGGTGCTGCGGATGAACGTGTCGCTCGTGATCATCTTCCGCCAGATCGGCGAGCGGACCGTCGACGTGTTCATGCTCGACGTCTTGGATGCCATGGGCAACACGCCGACCTTTATCAACACGCAGGAGTCGGCCAAGACTCTGCTGGCGAGCGGCAATATCTGCGCCACGGGTGTGAAGAAGAAGCTCCACTGGTGTATGCGAGAGAAGCACCGCAAGCGGACACTCACGATGGTCGCCGAGTACGACGACTCGACAAGGAAGCAGTGCAACGTGTGCTGCAAGACCATCGGCGGGCTCTTCAGCTCGTCTGGTACACTCTGCCATCTCTGCCGGAAGGTGCGTGTAAGGTCTCACTTACGGTTGTGGTCCCGGTTTGTTCTTTAATGGTTTGCTGGGTTGGATTCTATTAGCGTACGTGCTCCAAGTGCACGATCACGAAGAGCATCATCCTGTCCGTGACGGAGAAGGACACGCAGGCCAAGTCGTTTGACTTCTGCCGGATCTGCTTCCTCGACGTCAAGAGTCTGTCGACAATTGAGATCGCGCGAGCGGAATTACGAGAGCGACAAGTGCGTCGCTACGAGCGGACCCACTCAGCTGACCGTTCGCGAAGCGACACGGGGACGTCGTCGCCGGCCTCGCGGTCGTAATTGGAGTTGTTGTGAGCACAAAGAGGGTATTATGAAGTGGAACGAAATGAGCATCTCTATTCTCATCCCTGGTCTAGTTGTTGTATCCAAATCGATTTCTATGCGGTGTCCTCACTGCCATGCCCGGACGATGACGCTGTGTTGGCGCCTGATGCGACGCTGAAAGCCTTACTACGGCCCGCGTAGACTGCCTGGGGGCCGCTCGTCGGTGTCAATCCATTGGCAGAGAGGGCGGAGGTCAGGCGGTTACCACTCGTGGTCGTAGCTCGACGACGAGTGTTTTGTGGCGTGGGCAGGAACTGGCTGAAGCGGTCTTCGTTGCCCTGCCACAGGCTCGACTGTCGCGCACGCCCACTGCCAGCAGCACTTCCTCCTGCCCTGCTCGCCGGCGTGGTGTTTGCACTACTCGAAGCCTGTGGTTTGCGCGGGTTCGACTCGGTCTCACCAACACCGCGCTCCACCAAGTCACTGACAGCCACATCAAAGGCGCGTTCTCGGTTCGAAGCCACGATGCAGTGCAAGCAGAACGACAACGCCTTCTGTCTGATCTCTGGGGTCGCATCGGAAGCGCCCCACGACTGCTGCTGCTGTTGGTGGCTCATGACGTCCGAACTCAGCGATGGCCCCATGGTGAAACTGAGCTTCTTGGTCACACTGCATCGCGAACACACGAGCTGACTGCACACCATACACGCGCTCGCACTTCGCCGCAACAGGCCGCTGCAGTCTTTGTGGCAAAGCACACACTGCGACGGTGCTCCTGGGTCCTGATCGTTGTTCATGCCGAGCTCCTGGGCCGCCAGTCGCATCTCCTCGGCCTCGGCGGCGCTCACCTTTCGTGTCTGGCGCATCATTGCCGTGAATTTGCGTCGTCTGCGGCCCGACTGCTTCGCGCACCACGCCAGCTTCTTCAAGTTGGCGCATTCCAGTGCATCGTTGGGCGCCTGCAGCATGATGTCGGCTGACAACGTCGTCGCCAGCATCTGCGAGACGCGGCCGCCGCTCGGGTCGTAGTACCCGCGCATGAACACGTCGAGCGTCTTGCCGTCGGATTTCTGCCGGAAGATTTGACACAGTGAGACCTTGGCTCGCACGGCGCTGTCGCTTAGATGCGCCATGGACTTGAAGTTGACCGAGTGCTGGATGCGGTAGCCGACCTGCTCGCCGCTCGCCAACGTACACGCGCCGTTGGATTCCAAGTACATGAGATCGCGTCGCTTGAGCAGCGTCTTGGCCGATGCGCTGGACGACGAGCCGCCCGAACCGAAGCTCTGGAGTACCCACTTGACGCCGACAAAGCGGAACGGCTCCTCGAGGCACGGAGTCTCGAGCACAGCGAGCACTGCAGCGTCGTGGAGCGTGCCGCTCGAGTAGGACCCCTGGAGCTTCATCTCGAGCGACGTCTCGCTGGACAACCCGTACAATAAATCGTCCAGTTGGCCTGCAATCGACCCGAACGCCATCATCGTGGGCAGCGCTTCGCTTGACCAGCCCTTGCGTCGCTGCTTGGCCACCACCAAATGATCGCGTTTCTTCACGAGCTTCCAATGGCTCGTGTCGATCTGGCGGTTGTGGGTGTGGACGTGGGTCTCGTACGCGGCGATGACGTCGCTCAGCAGCGACGTCGATAGATCCTGTAGCTTCTCGCCTTCCTCTCGCGTCAGCTGAAGCATTCGACCGGAGGAACTCGCGCGGCGCACTGGCCCAAACGCGTTGCGGAGCGAGTGCGGGTCCTGCTCGAATGGCTGATCGTGGCTGGTCTGGAGGTCGCTGCTCATGGGCGTGTACGCCGACGACGCGGACGGGAGGTTGCTGCGCGTGGGCGGCAGGTTGCTGCCGAAGCGGTAGCTGCTCATGACGTCGCCGGACGCCGACGCCTCCGTGTGCATGCCCTGGAAACGCGGTGTTGTTGTCGTCGACGTTCTTCGCGTCATACTGTCGGATGCACCACTTCCGTGGGTTCGTTCTCGGTGAAATAAATCAAATGCTGAATTGGCACTGGGAGCTCGCTACTGCAAGACGTCGGCGACACGGCGTGGGGGCGGCGAGGGGTGTTGCGTGGCTGTCTTTGCGCGGTCTTGGTGGGAAAGAGCGGCTTGTCCAACGCGGCGGATGGATAGATAGACGGTCAAAGACACCCAGGTCTACCTCGCGTGCAGAACAGTAGCTAAACTCTGTATGCCGGGCCTGATAGATTGGGAGGCGACGTGCCGACAGGCGAACGGACTCGCGCTGGCTCGGATGCGGGGGCCGTGTCGGGTCGGTCTCCGTTCAAGAAACGCCGCCTCGTCAACAGTGCGGGGCCGGTTGCCTTTACGACGCCGGATGCCGCTGGCCGTCAGCGCGTGGGCTTGAGACAACAGCGTGCAGACTCTGCAGAGCGAGCTGTGCAGGAGAGACCGTCGCTCTCTGCTGCAGGCGGTGGCTGCTCGTCCGGCAGGGCGTCCCATTGGACCACCGTTGGCATCCGGACCAGCAGCTGCTGGCCATTCACGAGATGGCTACATCCTTTCACATCTAATATAGAGACCACCTTGCGTGTCATCCTGGCAGCATTCCACACACTTCCACCTGTAGCAGATGATAAACAGAGTTGTGATGATACCGTTTGTGAAAGCGTTTACACGGGGTTCCCCTCATCCAGCTGGCCCTGCATCGCGTAGGCTTGCGTCCTGTTGACCCGCTCGCTCGCTGGGATGCCACGACGATGCCACGGCAACATCCGAGGCTCCATGGCTTGTCGTCTCGCTGCAGGAATGACATGATACCATTCTGACGTACGTGGTGTGGCTGCCTGTCTGCACGATGGGCGTGCTAACCGCCACGGGCGACGTGGCAGATCCACGGGATGCGGATCATGTCCTTCCTGCCATTGGCGTCACGTGCGTTTCCGCATCTGTAGCCCCTGAGAGATGAACCGCCATCGGGTTTTAACGACGACTGGAGCGCGGCACGGCCATGTTGCGCGTGTGACAAATGGGCGTCGCGCCTCTGCCCGTAAAGAGCCGACTTGATGAGATCGTCAGCGACGATGCGAGCGCCGCCACATTAGCGAGATCTGTCGGGTTCCGTCCGTCGCAGCTGTGGGGTTCGAACCCGTCTAGTCGATCCCACACCTTGGTGTCCTGATCTTCGACCGCGATCTTGAAGCGTCATGCCGGTCTCAGCTGGCGCTGCTTCACTTTGCCTTCGAACGGACTTCTCACCGTTGAACCACTTGAACAACGGCTCGCAGGTCACCCTGACGTGGGCTGGCAGCGTCGGATGTGCCTGAAGCCCCTGGCAGAACGGAGAGCCCAGGCCGAAGATCGTCACGAGATCGCGGGCTGATCCATCGCCTGCCCACCGAGTCGCCTGAGCGATGTCTGGTATGCTCGTGTTTTGGAGCTCGAGCGCAGCCAAGTGCGTTGACTTGCGAAGTGACGCCGGCAGTGATCGCAGCGGGTTGTCGTTGAAGAGAAAGTACACGAAGCTGTTGTTCTCGAAGGCGTTGTCGGCGATGGTCGAGACGTGGTTCTTGTACAAGCTCAGCGACTCCAGATTCGGCATGCGACTCAAGGCACTTGGGTACTCGCTGAAGGCGGCTCGCTCGAGGTAGAGAGTCTTCACGTGTGGCCACAACTCGGCAAGGTTATCGGGCAGCGACGCCAGTTTGGAGTCCACGACGTGGATTTCTCGAAGCGTCTGCGGCAAGTCCCCCTGAAGCAAACCCCCTGGGATGCTCGTGATGGCAGTGGGCACCAAGGACACGATCCCCAGCTGAGGAAAGGCCGAGGCAGTGAGTGCACTGGGTGCGGACCAGGAGGATATCGTGCATTTGAAGAGCTCGAGTCGATACAGATCGCGGAAACGCAGGATGCTCGGGGGTACGGTGAGGTCGTCGCAGTGCGTTAAGATGAGTGAGAGGAGACCCCGCGTCTCTACCGACGCGAGCGTGTGTGTGAGCTCCTGTGCGGATCCGTGGATGCCATACGTCTGGCAGTTGATCTCTTGGACAGCGCAGAAGCAGTGGATATTGCTGACTTCAAACCACGGCCGTAGTACCACTTGACAACCAGCAACGCACTGCGGACTGTAGACAAGGTAGGCGAGCACGTAAATGACGACCGCGAAAATGCCGATGGAGCCTAGCACCACTGTAAGCAGCGTCTCAGTCTGCTTCAAACGCTTGTTGGCGTGTGGCGGTTGCGACGCTGGAGGGGAATCCGCGGGAAGAAGCTGAGCGAGCGGCGCGATCTGGACCGACTGACTCCGGCGCGACTTGGTGGCCTGTTGTGAAGTACTTGGTGGGCGATGCGGAGGCCTGGCGTGGACAAGATACTGCACTTTACGGAGCGCGAAGAAGACGCTCATGGCCGGAAGCAGCTTGACAAACACAAGATCACTGAGCGACGTGACGAAGATGAACCGCAGCTCCATCAGCGCCTTGGGCATGAACGTGTCATCGAAAGGCACGGCTTCGTTCCCGCTGAGCGCGACGTAATACGGCAACCAGAAGAGAAACGGCAGCACCAGAAACCAGACGAGGTCCAACGCCAAGTCGATGCTTAGTACGACGAGGCGGAACCCCCCGGACGTATCCTCAGGCGAGTGGAACCACCAGTGGAGCAGCGGGGTTGAGAAGCAGTTCGTGATGATGAGTCCGCCGAACGTGAGGTTGATCCACACGCTGGCCGTGTAGCGACTGCTCTGATAAGCCTGGTGGGTCTGGACGGCGATCTCGAGGACCTCGCGAAGAAGCGTCACGGTGGTGAAGAACGGTCCGCGGACGCCTAGCAGACCTGAGGTGCTGAACACGAACGCGTACAGACGTCTCGCCGTGGCTGCGACCGCAAGCTGGTTGCTGGCTGGTGCTCCAGCTCCCGTAGTAGAATGAGGAGGTGTGGCGAGGCGAAGCTCACGGTGGCGAAGCGAGTTGGCGATGATCTTGAAGAGTTGGCGGACGTAGAAGGCTGCGGTAGCCACGTAGGCGCCACTGACCAACAGATACCATCCCGCTGGCAGTAGCTGGAAGGTTGTGGTGTAGTAGAATGTGATCGGGAAGGCGTAGAAGACAGCGTACATAGCAGCATGCGCGAGCAGGTAGAGTGCGATGAAGGCATAGAGCCCCACGAGCAGCGTCCAGACCGACCGGAAGGCCCGACGCGTCAGCACGCAGGACACCTCGGGCGCTTCAAGCCACATGGGTCGCTGGCAAGCGAGCACAGGCCGACTGGATCGTCAGTCTTGTCGTCGTCAGGGCCAAGTCGTTCGAGGTCGGCCATGCCTTAGCGCTAACATTAGCCTGGCGTTTGCTGAGGTGCAACACCTGAGTCGGTACGTGAACCAGAATCAGTGTGAGCGTCACCGAGCCAGTGGAGCTGTCAGCCATCAGAGTGGACAGACGTCAACGCCATGTACTGGATTAATGCCAGGCCAACGTTCCCACCGGCGGTACGCCACCGCTTGGCGCCAGGTCATGCGATGTGTGGGCCAGTCTCAACACCCACCACTCCAGGCCAACACGACGAACCATGATGGAGCCCATGCCGACGTCGACGAACGACGACACCAGCCACGACAGCGAGCTGGACGCCGCCGCGATCGCGCACTTCCTCCTCAGCACAGGCGACGTGGAAGGAGACCTTCAGGCCGATGCTACGAGTCGGTCCGCTGCCGCCCACAGTCGGAATTCCGCGTCGCTCAGCGCCTCGCAACTGCCCAAGAAGTACGACAGCAAGGACCGCAAGCGTGCTCGCAACCGCGAGTGGATGCGGCGCGCGCGGCTACAGAAGCGCGCGCAGCAGAGCGACACGCGGACGACGGTCTCCGCTCTGGAGAAGCATCGCAACCAGCTCATGCGGGAGCGTAATCTGAGCGAAGCCGCCGTGGAGAGTTTGCTCCAGCAGCGCCACGACACGCAGACCAAAATCACCAAGTACAGACAGCTCAACAGCGCGTACACGCGCGTGGAGCAGACGCTCGGCTCGCTGAGAGAAGAGAACTTCACGCTTCGCGAGGAGCTACGACGGCGGCGCGTTGCGGCCAGCATCATGGAGGAATTAGTGCGCGAACTGCGGCTTTCGGAGAGTCTGGAGTCGCGGTACGACCTGCTAGACTCCCACCGCCACGTGACATCGGCGGAGTTCGAGTGGTTCAATGAGCTCGACAGCTTCTACAAACCCATCCAGGCGAAGACTGTGCTGGATCTCGTGCGGGAGAGCTACGCTGAGATCATGCAGTACGTCCACGTGGCCGAGAGCTGTCTCCCCAGCGCGCACCAAGTCTTCGGCTGGAACGACCGCCGGTTCCTCGAAGGCTCGTGGTCCAATTTCATGTTCGACAAGGCGTTCGGCCACAAGACACCGAGCGAGTTGAGCGAGAAGACGTGGCAAATGTCCATCGACGCCTTGCGAGTGAAAGTGCTCCAGCCGCGGTCGCAGCGCATGAAGGTGGTCCAGCAACTGAACGAAAACACGCTTGTAGTCGCAAGGCAGAGCTACTTCCCGAACGAGGACGTGAACCTGTGCAGCGTCTACGTGCTCTTCCGGCTCGCGACTCCCGACGGCGGCTTCGTGGTCGGCTCGCGGTCCATTCAGCCGTACGAACTCTCCGCTATCGCACCGTTCCAGGCCAGTGGACGGTATCTCTTCACCAAGCTCGTGTACACGTTCCAGTTCCGGCCGTGGTCCCCAGCAATGGAGGGGGGCATTGAGAGCACGCCAGAGGCAGCAACGCTGGGCTGCCACGTGACGTTTGGCGGCCGTGTCGACAACGTCCGCAGCAACCACGCGGTCAATTGTCTCATGGACGCCATCCTGGCGATGCTGCGGTGGGAGGCGCATTGTGTGGCCCCGCTGTTGAGCCTGAGCCTCCCGTGAGGCGTGGCAGACTATTCCTCAGAAGATGCAATGGCAATGGAGACGTGTACGTTTTAACAAGCAAGCAAGCAGAGATTGCACGTGGTGAAGTAATGGACTCGGTACTCAATCGGATGGCATCCCGCGTGGCTGCCAGACGACGGGCGTTCTCTCTGGCAAGAGATTCCTCGCTCCAGCGGATGTCGATGAGATCTGCCTTCAGTACTGTATGCCTCGGGAGGCGAGACCCAGAGCCTGGCTGAGCGACCCAGGAGCTGTGATGGACCAGCCTGAGGTGCAAGCTGGACCAGTCATGCCGCACCCACGATCTCAAGACTCCAGAGCAGCACGGATGTATCCAATGCGACGATCTGTTGGAAATGGGCGTACCCATCTGGGTGTACCCATTCGGGATGTACCCATCCGAATGGGCGTGCGAGCCGAGGACACGAAGAGTCGCGGGGTGCGAACATTCGCAACACGGCTCCGACGAACCTACCGAAGGTGACACAGTATTACCGGTTTTCGAACCTGCCCCTAGGTATCGTGACAATCGGTTAGACCCGAAAGGTCGGTTCTCCATCAAATGTTCGCTTTTTTGTGAAGCAAAAGTTGCAGTT
>JAADXN010000638.1:0-18388 GCA_023337875.1 Pythium apleroticum | reverse complement strand
TGGGGACTTAAACTGTCAAAAATGTGTCTATTTTGGGCATTTCAAAAATCTCAAAAACCCTAAAACATTATTCTATTTTCCTCCACTGAGCAATCCCCCAGACATTGAAGCCCAAAATTCTGGGTGTTGCCCAACCCTGCTCGTCATGTTGACCTCTTCGGAGCACGGACGATGGAGTGCTGGTATCGTTATTGTGGTGCACATTAGATTCACCCAGAATAGTCAAGTGATGTGGACCACATCATGTTAGGTGGGGCTGTTCTGATTCTGCGCGAGTGAACCCATGTTCACAGAGTCTGGTGGACATTCGCGGCACGATGGACCACGACGCCACGCGTGAGTTGGTGCAGGCGCGACTCGCAGTAGAACGAGGCCACGACCATGCGCATAGCCACGTGCAGCTTCTGCAGTCGTGGTGGCGGACGACGCCGAGTGCGTCGGTCGACCGCGATGCGGCGCTGGAGCGCTTCCGCAGCGTGCAGGACGACGTGCGGCGGCAGGAGCAGAACCGGTGGCTGGGCAAACACGCCAAGCGCAGGCGGTTCGAGTTCTCCGCCGAACAGAAGCGCATGCTAAAGCAGTGGTTCAACGCGCTGGACGCGGATGGGTCCGGCAAGATCTCAGTGGAGGTATGTGAAACGAGCCTGACTGGCCACGCTCAAGACACTCACGCGTTCATGTATACAGGAGCTCGAGGATCCGATGCTTTCAATCGGCATCGTGTCCGACAAGAGCGAGATCAAGGAGATCGTCGGGCATCTGGACAAAGACGGAAGCGGCTCCATCGACTTTGCCGAGTTCGTCGAGTTCTTGACGCCGCACGCGCGTCCCGACAAGTCCGGACTGGGCAAGCATGAGCAAATGTTCATGCTTCTGACCAAAAAGATGGAGGTATGCAAGGCATGACTGGCTCAACGACTGTCGCTCTACTGACCAGAATATTCCCATCAGCATCAAAGCGCGGGCTTTCTGGGCATCAACACGCAGCTCTCTATGGAGCGGAGGCGCTTCATTCTCGAAGCTATCACACACCCGTCAAGCGACACCCTTCTGGACGATATCGCACTGCTCAACGCCCCCACAGCAGCTGAAAAGCATGCAACGTCGCCCGTGGAACGCCATCGAATGCGCCGCCAGCGAATTGTTGCTCGGCAGAAGAAACTGGAGGCGCTAGACACGCAGAACCAAGTCGACCAGCGATTCGAGGCGCTGCAAGAGGTGCTCAATCGCAACGCGAGCGCCAAGGTCCGCATCACAGAACTCAGACGGTTCCTTTTTGATTTTGCTGACTGTCTGATGTTTGGATTGCAGCTTAACAATAGCAGGTCCTTACCACAACTGAGCGCCTTCCGCAGCTTCAGCGTCTCACAAGGCCCATCTCGAGACGCGTACCCCGCTAGTAGACATAGTTCTGCCACGTTTCAAAGCATAAAACCACGGTAACCTAACGTCGATCGAGCCTCTTCCCCTTCACTGCGTCGGGTGGATGGCTGCGTTGCCTCGGGAGCGCAGTGGATTGAAGAAACCTTTACGCCACGATCGCTTCGAGGCAGATGCCATCGGTTTCTCGATGGTCGAGGGCGTGAAGCTGCCGTCAAAGCAGCCCGATCTACAAGCAATATGCATCGCATCAGCCACGCCCATTGCGATATAGCATGCGGTGACAGATTCCCGTACTTTTCAAGCTCACTTATGAGCGCGTCGATGAGCTCATGCGAATGCGGGCTGACACGACCCTGAGTTGAGGTAGCACACTTTAGTCAGTCGCCACCGTGTCCTCCACGGCCAGGACACCGCAACGCACCTGAAATGCGACGTTCAAGAGGTACTCGTTGACCAGATCATAGGTGACCTGAGTGCGTAGTGGCGGCCCAAGATGTACCACAGGCCGCCGCAAGTCTTTCTCCCACGTCACAAGAGGCCCTGGCAGCTTCTCCAGCCACACGACAGTGATGATCTTCGTGTCCTTGGTGAAGTTGGAGGTACGCGATTCGATGAATTTCGGCTGCAGAAACGCCTCGAGCGCAGCCACGTTGACTCGGCGATTCACCACAAAGCGCACATTCTTCGTCTTCACGAGATACCGGATCACGAGCGCGATGCTGGCATTCAGCAGCGTCGCGATGACCGCCATCCAGACAAAGTCGATCGTAAACCACGCCATCGGATGCTCCAGTAGCTTCTGAACGATCGTGTCTCGTGCCCACTGCAGATCCGGCAGTGCGTGGCCGTCGATACCCAACAGCTTGCCGTCTGTGATGCGGTCAATTAGTTCAAATGCGAGAAAGCCAGTGAAAATCACCAACACGAGGTCGTAGGAGGACGCTTCGGTCCTCTCGATTTGCCCCGCAGCCTCCGCCATGGCGCCGATGTTTCGCTCCACGCCCTCCACGATACGCTCCAGCATGATCTTGGCCATGTTGCCATTTTGGCTCTGGACTTGCTTGAGTTTTGCTCGGAATCCTCGCAGCAATTTTGCCAGGTCCTTGCATCGGATCTCAAGATCCATGTGAGTCTGCGATGAATCCAAAATGCCTCGTCAAATTGCAAAGCCAACAGCCTGTGTCACTCTATGCACGCACCTTCTTGAGCTCAAGCTGCTCGTACAACAACCGCCCAGCCGTGTCACTCGGGCACTTGGGCACCTGCAGCGTGTGCATCGAGTCGCGGAGCAACTCCAGAATCTCCTCCAGCAGGATCAGGTCGTGCGAGCAGCGGTTCACCTTGCGACGCATCGCTGCGAGGGCCTCTGGGTTCTCCTCGAAGCTCTTCATGTACATGCGTGCCTGATTAAGCATGTCATCCAGAATGAACGTGCGCTTGAAGAAGAACCGCACGAAGAGCTCTCGCGAGAGCAGCGCCAGATGCGCGACGATCAGTGACTCGTGCTGGTGCGCCGTGGGGCCGAGCAGCAGCATGCCCTCGCGGCCGATGATGATTTTGTCGTCGTCACTGAGATCGTACGCCGAGTGGATCTCACCCAGCACCTGCTTGAGCTCGTTCTCGCGCTCGCCCCTGTCTAGATACTCGCGCACGGGCAGCTTCGGGTAGATCTCCTTGGCTGTGATCAGGCTGAACTTGTTCCGCGACCGCGCGTCGTCCATGAAGAGCATATCCATGAGGCTGCGCTGGTGTGGTGACAACAAGTCGTTGATGATCTTGGACGAGTCGAGGTCCACGTCCACGAGCAGACGCGACAAATGGTCCACGTAGATCGTGTCCGCAGACTGCTCCATGATCGCCTCGATGAACATGCCGTAGATGATCGTGCCGTCGCCGTGGAGGTGCATGCCGAAGCTCTCGATCTGCACGATGCCTTCGTCCAAAGGCGCGTGGATATCGGCCTCGAAGTTCGTGAACGAGTCAAACTCGAAGTCCACAATCGCGATCTTGGTCAGTCCCGGCTCGATGCGCAGCGTCGTCTCCGTAGGCTCGCCGTCCAGTTCTGACGTGAACAGACCGCCCTGGCAGCGCTCGAGAGAGCCAAGGCGGTCGTTTAGCGTCACGATCTGGTTGCGGCCGAAGGGGATCCACTCGCCCACCATCACGCGGACATTCGACAGCACAATGGCGAACGACAGCTCGTCCTTGATGCCGCTCACGCCCTGTCGACACTTGTCCACTTGGTGGGAGTTGCTTGAAAACGTGGCTTCGTTGCGCATGAGGCAGTTGGGTAGATACGGACTCGAGACGTAGGACACGGCCTCGACGTCCGTGACGCGCGAGATCGCGACCGAGCCGTCGCAGCGGATGAAGCGGAACTTGCCGTCGTCCACGTCGAACGTGATCTGCAGCAGCCCTCCGTCGAACAGGATCATGCCAGAGTTGGCCGGCAGCAGCTCGTGCTTGGAGGTGGCGGCTGTGAGGAACGTGTCGATCTTCTTCTTCTCCGCGAACGGGAACGACTCGAGCAGCGCCGTGCCGCGCAGCGTGACCTGGAAGGCCGTGGACGGCTGGAAGTCCTCGCTGCAGGTCTTGAGCGCGTGGATCAGTTCGTGCTCGCGCAGGTCGTCGATCGCGGCCTTGGCGTCCTGGCTGATGTTCATCCACACACGCTTGGAGCGGCCGTTCTTGACGATGTTGGTGCACACGGGCGAGTAGTCGTAGTCCAGCACGCCCGCCACGATGGCCTCGTACACCAGCACGAGCAGCGGCAGGTTGCGCAGCCACTTCTCCTCGTTGTCCGTCGAGCTCGGGTACATGGCGAAGCGCGACAGCATGTACAGCAGCCGCAAGTGGTTCAGAGGCCACTTTTTCAGCAGCGTCGCGTCCACCGCCGGCGTGGACTCGTGACCTGCGACCGGCGCGGCGACCGGCGCGGCGATCAGCGCGACGACATTCACCAGCGTGCCATTAGGCGTCAGCGGCGGCTCGTTGGCTGCGGCTGCGTCTGTGGGCGTCGCCGACAGCGAGCGAGCGCGCATGTCCGCCTCCATTCTCACCAAGCGGTCAAGCTGCCAAGTTGAAGAGGCACACCTAAATCAGTTAAATCAGTATACGATGGGTGACAAAGGTTCAGCGCATTACCGTAAATCAGTGCCCAACTGGTACATCAGACAGATTCTGTGTGATTACGGTTCGTACCCCCAGGGTAACCCTTCGACATGCCATTTCTCAACCTCATTTTGAAGAGAGACGCGATCTGTCGCAGCAACATGAGCGGACTGCCGGCGCCGTGGCGCGCGTACAAGACGCCCGAAGGAAAGGTGGGTACGCGTAACCAGTAGGAGCGGACGGCGTGGGCGTGGTGTGCTCATGTGCGGTGGTGTCTACAGGAATACTTCTACAACACGGAGACCAAGACCACGACATGGGACCGGCCCGTCGCCAAGAGCAGCTCGTCGTCGTCCAAGCACAACGGCGCACCTGCTGCAGCAGTGGCCTCCGCACCTGCAGCGGCGATGCCGTCGACTGGAGGCGGACGCGGCAGTCTGCTGGCGGCGATCCGAGGCGGCGCCACGCTGAAAAAGGTCACGACGAAGGAGCCCAAGGCGCTGGCCGGCGTGGTACTCGGAAGCAGCGGAGGCGGCGGTGGCGGTGGCTCTGACAACGGCGCGAGCAGCAGCAGCAGCAGCAGCGGTGGAAGCGATGGCGCTGGTGGCGGCGGCATGAACCCGATGCTGGCGGCCATCCGCTCGGGTGGCAACCTGCGCAAGACCCAGAGCAGCACGGCTCGGTACGTTCGCGGTCTCTCGATACTCTGCGGTTTGCGTCGAGCGCAGTTAACTGATGGGTATTCTGGCGTAATGGTTGCAGCAGTAGCACACCACCGCCTGGTCCGTCAGCTTCGGCCAGCAGCAGTGGCGGCGGCGGTGGGTTCGCAGAGATCATGCGCAAGAACCGCGACGCGGCGGCGCGCAAGAGCGGAGCCGGAGGCGAGAACGGCTTCAAGGGCAAACCCACGACGGCGCCGCACTTCTCATCGGCGCCGTCTTCGCCCCACATCGTGCACGACATCCGACACGCGGTCAACGACATCAAGCAAAGCAGCGGCGGAAGCAGCAACGTGGAGGAGCGGCTCGCATCCATCGAGTCGAAACTGGACAAGATCATGGCGCACCTCGGCATCAACTGACGCGGCGACTGCTGACATTGGCGGCTGCGCGCCGTCATTTTGATTCGATCGAACGTTCAAGTTCATGTCTTACAGTCTAATACTACTCCTCTTGAGTCCCTGATCGATTATCTTAATTGAACTGCATGGCGAGCTCGCCGAGACTGAGCGTCTTCTTCTTCTGCTTCTTCTGCTTGCCGCTCTTGTCGCCCACAACCACGGGGCGGTTCTGCGCGATGGACTGCACCTGGTCGTCCCACGTCGCGCGGGTCACGGCCTGCACGCCGATGGGCTTGCCGGCCTTGGGCAGCGACGGGAAGTCGCTCTTGGCCGTGTGGAAGTTGGTCGGCTGCGGCGCCGACACGCGCGTCGTCGACTGCGCGTACGACGACGGCGCACCGTAGCTGCCCGTGTTGACGGCCAGCGCCGCGAACGACTCGATGGGCGCGCTCATGATCTTGGTGCTCGTGGGCATCTCCGTCGACGACACGTGGGCGATCGGCCCCGTCGGACCCTGCGACGGCGTCCACACCGACCGCACCTCCGGACGGCTGGGCAGATTGGGCGCTCGGATGACGACTGGAGCAGCGGACGCCGACGAAATGCCGCTCTGTCGCAGCGCGTTGGCCCAGCCAGAGCTGCCGGCGGCGGGAGGCGTCTTGGGTTGGGCCTTCTCCACCGGCTTCTTCTTGGCCTGCTTGTTTTGGAAGCCCTGGGAGCTGGCTGGGCCCTGCTTGGTCACTTGCTTGTGGTACGTCATGACTTGGTCCACCTGAGTGCGGTCGGGCGACAGCTTCATGAGCTTAAGGAAGAGCTTCTCGAAGTCCTCCGTCGAGAACATCGGGCGGATCTTGGAGTAGAACGTCGCGACATCTTCCTCTCCGACACGGAACTTCCTGCACTCCTCTCGAAAGACCTCGTACTTGGGGTCGGTGCCCAGCGTCTGGCGGATCTTGAGCACGAGCGCGCTCTTCGACAGACTCGGCGTCGTCTCTTCTTCTTGCTCTTCCTCCTGAACCACCGCAGCCTTCTCTTCTTCCCCGTCGTCTTCCACTTGGGCTCTCGCGGGGGAAGCAGACGATCTGCTGTTCGTAGCCTTCGCCGTCGGAGACTTGCCCTTGCTCTTCATCTTTCCCTTGGCTGGCTTCACAAAGCGCATCAGTGGGTTGTTCGCGCCAAGCGCCTCGGCGGCTGCCGCTAGCTCAGGGTACTCCCACGAGTCGCCGTTGTTCATGTGCGCCAGCATTGCCGGCGTCGGAGGCGGCGCTAGTGCGTTGCGGAACGCCAACGAGCCACCAGCCCCGCGTCCGCCATGCGCTCGCGCCGTCGGTAGCTCTGGGAAGTCGTCCGCCCGCGGCCGCGACACTGTCTGGCTCTCCCAGAAAACGCCTGGGCCAGACGACGACCCCTCCGTGAGCGACGGGAAGTCCGCGACGTTGATCACGTTTCCAGGCGTGGAGCCGTAGTCGCCCACTCGCGCGAATTGGTCGGGGTCTTCGAATCCGTCGTTGGCTCCTTGGCCCGGCGTCGCGCGCTTCACCGTGAAGTGCACGTCGATCTTGCGGCTGATCTTGATGTGCGGGTGCTCCTTGGCCATGTGCGCCTGCATGTCGAGGTGCGACTTGAACACGACAAACTTGCGCGACAGACAGATCGGCTCTTCACACAGAAAGTGGTCGGCGCGGAAGTGGTTCTCCAGGTCGTTGTAGTCTTTGTAGTAGCGGTTCTGCACGCCGAGCGAGCGCAGACAGATATCGCACTCGAAGTGGTTCTTGTGCAAGTGGTCGAAGAGCTCCGTGTTGGAGTAGAAGCGCGAGAAGCAGAAGTCGCAGCGCGGGTGGCCCGTGAAACCCTCGCGCGGGTTGCCCTTGGTTGAGTGAGTCTTGAGCTGCTCCTTCGTGAACAGCTCCTGCTCGCCCAGAAACACCTTCTTGTGCTCGAGACAAATGCCACAGTACTGCAGCTGGTGCACGTCCTGCACGTGGGTCTTGAGCGCCGCAGGCGTCGAGAACTTCTTGTCGCACTTGCGGCACGATGGGTCGCGCAGCTTGCGGATGCGCGGCATGTCGTTCTTGAGGAAGAAGATGCCGGACACGTCGTCGAAGATGTGCGACGGGCCGATGTTGTCGCCCCAGTCCTGGAACGAGTCGAACGTCTGCGACTCGCGCTCGATGCAGATCACGCGCGGCAGATCCGACTTACAGATCGTACACGCCGACGTGCCCAGCAACTGCCGCATGCGCAGCGAGCAGAGGCTGCAGCAGCCCGTGTGGCCGCACACGCCCACCGTGTTGAAGCGCTCCACGTTGTCGATCACGTGGCAGCACAGGATGCACGTGAGCAGCGACTCCTTGCGGTCCACGGACGCCTTGCGCGCCGCCGCCCTCTTCGACTCGGCGGCGTCGCTCTCAGAGGTCGCGACCGGCGCCTGGCTCGACGCCGGTGGCTTGTTGCGGGGCTTGTTGCGAGGCTTGCCCTGCTTGCCGTTGGCTGCGTTCTTGGAGGTGGCGTCGCTCATGGTCGCTGAGTGTGATGTATGGAATGGATTGGAATGCCGCGGGGGTGACGTCCGTGACGATGGCGTTGTGGCTCCTCGTGCAGGCAGGTGGCGGGGAGAGGACGAGTCTACAGTGATGGGTTTCCAAATAGCAACGCATTCAACCCTAATCGAGCAACTCAAAATGTGAGTGAAGGTCTTTTGATACAGAATGACGGTAAGTGTACCCAAGTGGCCACCGCACAGCGCCGGCGCTGAACGATGCAGCGGCTACGATTACGAGCGCAGCTTGAGGAAGATGCGCTTGAGCACGCGCGCCTGCGACAAACAACATACAATGGGAGTCAGTTCAGCGCCCGTGCCTCAGCCGCTCAGCGCCCCACGCACCTCGTAGCTGATGGTGTGCTGCGGCTCGTTGCCCGTGGCCAGCAGCGCCTCGGCGCCCGTGCTCGTGAAAATGTCCTTGCCGTGCTGGTCGGCGGCCTCCAGAAACTCGATGATGTCGTCCATTGTGGAGTCGCGGATCGTCGTCATGTGCTTGGCCAGCGTCAGCGCCAGGCCCAGGAAGCAGCGCTTGGCGTAGTACCACGTGTCCGGACCGAGCTTGCGGTGGTACGGCTCCATGCTCTTCATGACGCGGCAGATGCCGAAGTCGTAGTTGTTCTGACAGACAGAGCGCGATGGTTAGCGTAAGTAGTTACAGTGTCTATGCGCACAGGTATGACGCACCTTGGAGCAGTACAGCGTGCCGATGACGAGGTTGACGATGCACAAGTGGAACAGGCGCTTGTCCGGCTCGCGACTCGACTCCTCCTCCTCCTCACGCTCGATCGAGCGCAGCAGCTCCTCTGCCTTCTCGTTGTCCGTGTTCATGACGTAGCACACGCACAAGTTCGCCAGAATGATCGCCTGCACTTCGAGCAGGTTGTCCTGGTGCTTCTTCACGAACGGCTCATAGTACTGGATGGCCTGCTCGTACTTGTTGCCCTGCAGGAAGAACACGTGCGCGACGTTGAGTTTCCAGGCTTCATGCTCGGAGCAGAACTCGGCGGTCTGCCGGAAGATCTTCTCCACTTGCGTGTAGTTGCCTCGCTCCCAATAGATGTGGGCCTGCGCCATGAGCACGGGCATGAAGTCCTCCAGCGCTTCGTCGTAGGCCTTCAGCGAGTTCTTGATCTCTTCGTTCGACTGGGCCAAGCGGGCGTCCTGGATTTTCTTCGTGAGTTTGCGGAGGCCTTCGACGTGCTTAGTCGCAAGCTCGTCGTACTTGCGGTAGGCGTCCTCCGGTGATGTCTGCAGCGTCACCGTCGCGTCCATGAAATCGTAGAAGTCTTTTGTGAGCAACTGGAACGTCAGGTGCGCGTTCTCCGCCAACACGTCGGCCATGAGATCGTGGAACCCGTGCTTTGTGTACAAAATGAGCAGGTTTGAGAACGTTTCCACTGGGAAGGGCGGGTTTTGCAGTAGGAAATTGAGCTTCTTGAAGCCGCCGTTCGGGTCCACGTCCATGTTCATCAACGCAAAGTTGTGGAGCGAGACCGGGTCCAGCTCCTCCTCTTGACGCGGTGGCATGTCCAGCAGCGCGTCCCGCGAGCCTTTGTAGTTCTTCATCTCGTACTCGATTGCGGCTTTCAAATTGAACGCCTCGATCAGCGCCGTCTCCCGCAGCACTGTTGAGTTGCGCACGCTCTTGACGTCCGAGTTGGACTCGCTCTTGCTACCCACGCTGAGCTCTGGGTGGTCGCGCACGCCTTTCTCAATGATCTCGGCGATCTGACGCATGGCGTTGCCGTATTGCTTCTGCTTGTAGAAACACAACGCGATGTTGTACGAGATGTCGGGCTGGTAGCCGATGATGTTGAGCGCGTCCGAGAACTTCTTCCGTGCGTTGTCGTAGTTGCCTTCCTTGTACTCTATGGCTCCGTCGAACACGATGGTGGTCGGATCGTCGGTCATGCACTGCTCCAGGATCGAGCGCGTGGCCTTCACGTCGTTCTGCTCGTAGTACGACGCGGCCCGCAACAGGTTGACTCGCTGCGCGTACTGGTCGCTCTCTAGCTGGCTGGCCTTGCGAGTGGCGGCGTCGTACTGGCCGGCCTTGTACAGCGACTGCGCCAAATACAACTGGTACTCGTCCACGCCTGGGTAGTTCTTGCAGAGCTGCTCGTACATGGCCACGGCCATGCCGTAGTTCTGCAGGTGGTAGTAGCAGTAGCCCAGCAGCGACAGCGCCGCGCGGCTGTGCGAGTGGTTCTCCAGCTCGATCTGCAGGATCCGCACGGCCTCCTCATACTTCTGGTCGCGGATGTAGCCGTAGATCGTGGACGTGTAGCTGCTCCCGCTCTCTTGCGCCTGGAACATCCTGCCTCGTGTCTGTCGCCTTTGATCTTCAGCTCGCAATGCCACCGAAGGATCGGCCGCGACCTTTCAAGGTACACCTCCACTACAGTCCATTTGGAATTAGTGACCCATGCTACAGTGTCCTCCTGGCCAACAACTCCAAGAAATGACCACCATTTGCGAATCGGATTGAATATTGAATATTGAATATGGCGGGCCGCTTCCGTCCGCCGTGCAAGTTCTTCCTCCAGGGCACGTGCCGCAACGGCAACAACTGCCGCTTCTCGCACGTCGCGCCCTTCGGCGGTCGCGGCGGCGGGCGGCAGGACACCAACGGCAACAACGGCGGCGGCTTCGGCGGCGGCGACACGATCGTGGTCGCCGGCAGAGGACGCAACGGCAGCAACCCATTCGGCGGCGGCGGCCGAGCCAACAGCAACGGCAACGCCAGCAGCAGTCCGTTTGACGGCTTCGGTGGAGCGGCGGCTGGTGGCGGTGCGGCCAGTAGCGGCGTGACGGACGCCACGCGCGCGCTCGCAGTCGAGGAGCTCCGGAACCCAGGGCTGTGGCCGTTCTCAGGCTTCTCCGTCCACAAGGCGGTGCGTTAGATCGACTGACGGGGTTGCGATTGGGTGTTTAGAGCTCATGGCAATGTGTTGTGTGTGTGTGTTGTAGCTGCCGAATGTGGTGGATGGCGATCTGAGTTTCGAGGAGGTGCGCATGGAAGCCTACGAGCAGCTCAAGGCGGCAGGCAACTGCGCGCAGCAGGCACAGCGACTGCAAGGACTGCAGGCGGAGATGCAGCGCCACAAAGACCAAGTGCTGCAGCTGCTGGAGAACCCTGCGGTGAGTCTCGTCTGATAATCGGTGATCGACGTCCCTCTATCCGCCACTGACTAGCTTGTGTGGATTTGTAGACGTCGGATCGCCTCTTCAATGGCGAAACTCTCGCCTCATTCAGCGGAGCCTCCTCCTCCTCCTCTCCATTCGGCTCCAGTCCCTTCGGCGGTGGCGGAAGCAGCCCGTTTGGCGGTGGTGGGATCCAACCAGCGGCCTCTCCATTCGGAGGTGGAGGTGCGTCGCCCTTCGGCGGTGGACCCGCGTCGCCTAGTCCGTTCGGTGGAGCAGCCTCCCCAGCAGCCAGTCCATTTGGTCAGTCAAGCAACCCATTCGGAGGCGGAGCTTCAGCCTCCACTGCGAGCAACCCATTTGGAGGCGGAGCGGCTGCAGCCCCAGCGAGTCCGTTTGGCGGCGGTTTTGGAGCCGCGTCATCGAACCCCTTCGGCGGAGGAGCCGCTGCATCCACGTCCAGCGCCTTTGGCCAACCAAGTGGCTTGGGCGCTAGTGCCTCATCCCCGTCGCCGTTCGGCGCACCCTCTGCTTCTCCCTTCGGTAGGGCAGCCGCCACGAGTCCATTTGGAGCTCCTGCCTCCACTGGTGCGACGGCCAATCCGTTTGGTGGTGCTGGTGCGTCCACAAGCACCGCCTTCGGGCAGCCAAGCGGACTCGGTGCTGCGCCATCCGCTTCTCCTTTCAGTGGTGGGGCAGCGGCCACATCCTCTCCCTTCGGCGCTCCGTCGTCCTCACCCTTCGGAACTTCGGCTCCTAGCTCGTCTCCTTTCAGCACCAGCAGCTCAGCTTCTCCGTCCGCGTCTCCGTTTGGTGGAGCGTCCTCGACAGGTTTCGGCGCTCCCGCTTCGACGCCATTCGGCTCAGCCGCTGCACAGAACCCATCACCGTTCGGAAACGCAGCCAGTTCTCCGTTTGGCTCAACCGCGACAGCCCCACAGGCGTCTCCATTCGGCTCTGCAGCCTCCAGCTTCCAGTCAAAGCCTGCAGCCACAGCGGCCCCGCCGCCACCACCGGCGCCTCGGCCACCCCGAGAAATCTCTGAAGAAGAGCTCACTGCCGTGCGAGACGACGCGTGGAACGCCCAGCAGTTCGAAGCCGCTGAGTTCCGCTTGGGCATGGTACCCACGGAGCCGCCTCCGCCGCAATTTTGCTGAGAACGAGCGAGCATAATGGGGACAGAGTCGTGGAAGCAAACGAAATGTATTTAGAATCTCCACTCTAAGGCAGCATCCTCTGTTGAAGCTCATACCACCGCGCCTCGGCTGACACGCGGCGACTCTCTGCTGCTGCGGCGACGGCCTTCCTTCACCGTGTTCCAGCAGCAGCCAGCGAGGGTACTGCAGAAGCCGGGCACCTTGTACTTCTTCGTCTTTCCCAGGAACGTCATGAGCCGGTCGCGCGTGATCACGCCCACGAGCCGCCCCGACCGCGTGATGTAGGCGTTGTTCAGCTTGAGCATGCGGAAGAGCAGGTCCACGCGCTTCATGGGCGTCATCTCCATGAGCTGGAACGGCGACGGGTTGATCAGCACCGTGAGTTTGGTGCGAGTGCACACTTCGTTGGTTCCCTAATTGTGCCACATCAAAGTCAGAACAAGCCAGCATGCGCCACAAATCCAAACCGCTGAGAACGTACCCATTCCATGACCTTGCCCCCGCGGCGAAAGGCGAAGTGCACCGGCCAGTCGAGCAGATTCGTGTTGAACTGCAAGGCGGCTGTCGTCGCGAAGCTCAGGTCGTTCTCGTTCTCAGCAATGGTCGCAGGAACGTTTGCAGTCGCCACAGCACCGTACGTCGCGACAGGTAAGCTGTGCGACGCCCGCAGCGGTGTGCGAGCCGAGGCCGACAGCGTGGCATTGCGCTCGCGCTCGAGCAGCGCCGCGTTCTCGCGCATCTTCTTCTGGCAGTAGATCACGGCGTCCTCCAGTCGTCTTCGCGTGACCGTCGCCAGCAAGAAGAGGTTCTCGCGGTCGTCCACGATCGGGTAAATGGGTTCACGCGAGCGGCGCAGCACCTGCAGCGCGTCCGCGTACGTCGAGTCGGCCGTGAGGATGCTCATGTCCTTGACGTCACGCATGACCTCCCACGACGGGATGTCGTACGCGGCCTTGGGCAGCTTCTTGAGCCGCGGCAGGTTGCTCGTGCTGATGAGCACGTCATACACGTTCTCCGTGAACCGCTTGGCCGTGAAGTACGACGCCAAGATGGCGATCGACACGGGCAAGTTGAGCCCGTCCGAGTGGGAGATCTCCATGATGATGACGGCCGTGGAGATCGCGTGCGTCACGCCCGACGAGAACGCGCCAGCGCCGATGATCGCGAACTCGAACGGCTCGTACTGCGTGGTCAGCAGATCGAAGGCGTTGATGGCCTCACCCACGAGCCGCCCGAAGATGCCGCCAATGACGAACGTCGGCGTGAAGAGACCAGCGGGGATCGGAAGCACGACGCTGACGAGCGTGAGGAAGAACTTGAGCGGCAGGTACGTGACGAGCGACCGCGACAGCAGCTTGCTGTCTTCGTCATCGGGGTCCGGAACCCCTGACGGCAGCGTGAACGGCGTTTTGGTCTTTGAGAACAGAGCTGCTAGAATGCGATGCGGGGAGCCGTGGCGGATGAACCAAGCGCTGTCGCCGTAGAACTCCGTGACGCAGGAGACGACAGTGACGACCACGACGAGAAGCAAGCGCTTGCCCAACGCCGTCGAGAGTAGACTGCGAGTGAGGTGCTGCCACTCCCATCGGTCGGTAGCTCGTGCTGAGGACTGCGGAGACCGTGCGCTGACGTCACTGAGGAACTTGTCTCGCAGCCGCACAAGAATGGAGATGCAGTAGTTGAAAAACGCGCCGCCCAATCCACACACGGCGCCCATGACAATAAACACTGTGAGGTCGCCGAGAGAAAAGCGGTGCAAGTCGGAGACGTCGGAGATGCCCATGTTGGAGTTGCCGAAGAGCCCGTAGCGCGAGTTGGACGTCACGAAGTTGACCAGCAACGCGCCGACGATGGCGGCGAAGAAGGACCGCGGCAGCGTGCGCACCAGATAGAAGTTGGACGTCACTTCCACGCCGAATAGAACGCCGCCAAAGGGCGAGCCGAAGGTCGCGGCGACGCCGGCAGAGCAGGCGCACGCGAGCATCTCCAGGCGCTTGGTCTCGTCGTTGTTGATGCGCTGGAAGATCGGCAGGTTCATCAGCACACTGGCGAAGCCGCACGAGATCATGATAAACGGCCCCTCTTTACCAATGGACAGACCAGCGAGGTACACTGCCACTAGGCCGACGATCTTCGTGACGATGCAGCGTAGCGACAGATACTCGCTCATGTCGACACCGGAAATGGCGACTTTCATGAAGGGAAGCCCCGATCCAGCGGCTTGCGGACACAGCAAGTGGACGAGCACAGTCGCGAAGCTGGCAGCGAGCACAGCGGAGACCACGAAGTACCGGAAGCCCAGGTCGGTGAGCTGGTTGTGGTAGTCGGCGATCTTGACGAGCCAGAAGTCGATGAACAGCCCGACAAACGCCGAGAAGAGACCGATGGCCATGAGTAGTGTGGGGCTCTGGAAGAGCACGAAGAGTCCGCGCACGCCGCGTGGGTACTGTGCCACGTACACCGAGTGGTAGTCGTCGTCGAAGGCCGAGGCCTTGATGTGCGAGACGGTGGACTGCGGCTCGTACTGCTCGGCCGGGTGCCCTGGCTCGTAGCTGGGCTGGCGATCCAGGAGCGGGTTCATGATCTTCTCCATCACGGCGGCGCCTCTGGACACCGGCGACGACGACCGGCGGTGGCGCAGCCCCATGGGGCCCGGGCCGTTGGTAGGCAGGCGGCCCGAGGGCAGCAGGCTGGGGCTCTGCAGCAGATGCAGCGGCGTGGGCGAGCGGCTGCCGGTGGCGGCGCCGCCGTGGTCTCCGTTGGCGGCGGCGCCGCGCCAGGCCCAGTCGCCCACGGTCTCCTCATCCACGATGCGCGGCGACTGCGCGGCCTCGTCCACGACGGAGATGCGCAGCAGGCGCTGGCGATCCATAGCGGAGACTTGGCGTGGTCGGTTTCCCAATACCAGGTAGTCACGTTGGACGAGTGGGCGGCGAGCCGGAGGTTGCGGATCTGCGACGTGGCGCGAGCCAGTGGATCCATTGGCTGAAAAGGTGGCAATTCGGCGGTGCGACTCAGACTCAGACTAGAATACTGTGTTGAAGTCACTGGACAGAATTACCGTATTATACTACGTTGTAGTAACCTACGGTTAGTGTGAGACCTTTCTAGGCGCGCTGCGCGATGAGCTTCTCGTACGCGGCGGTGATCTCGGCCTCGCGGGCCTGCTTGATCTCGGGCGTCGTCCAGTGCACGGGCGCCTCCACGACGTTGAGCGCCATGCTCATGCCACGCGCCAGTTCGCCTCGCTTGGACGAGTTCTGCTCCGCGACCTCATACGCCAGCCGCTGGGTCTTGGCCAGTCGCGTCTTCGCGCCCGGCAGCGTGTCGAGCTGACGCAGCGAGAAGCGAGGCAGGTGCGTGCTCGAGTACTTGAGCGGCTTGTACTTGACGAAGGTGTTCTTGCCGGCGAGGCCCTCGACCGACTGCACCACGAGGTGCGCCTCGTACGAGAGCTTGAGCTCGTGCACCGGGTCGTAGATACGAGCCACACGCGTCGGGTCCAAGTCGCAGCTCATGCCCGCAAGAGGCAGAGTGGCATAGATGTGCTGCACAGCAGTCTCGATAGCGAGCTCGGACGAGAACGACTTGCTGAGACGACGGGCGTTGTCGCTGAGGGGGCTTCCGAGGAGCTGCTGGAAGGCCGTCACGAGCTTGGACGCATCCGCGGTTTCCAGTTCCAGCGAGTCGGCACCCACACCGGCACGCGTGAGCGCCAGCCCCCACATGCGCTGCATGGCGTTGCGAGCGACGACGCACGACGGCACTCCCTCGAGAAGCCAGGACGCCGTCACGGACCCGTCGCCCCAGTGGAGCGCACCAGCCACCACTGGCGTCAAGGCCTTGATCGGCATCGATGAAGGCACTTCCAACACGACCTTGGAGCGGTGGAGAGCGACGGTCTCTGCCTCCTCCGCAGTCTGGAAGATGACTCGAGTACCAGCAGTGCGCGCGGCGGATTCGATCTGTTCGATAAGCTTCTCCACGCGGTGGGACGACCAGTCCCCACGAACCACGCCGAAGTACAGCACTGGCGTGGACGCCTCCGCGACGAAGGCCTGGATCGCAGCTGCCGTCGACGCGTGCTCAGCAATCACTGCCTCTTCATCGTTGTCGTGGAGCTTGACGAAGCCAGCGACGCTAATCTCACTCCCCCAGTCCGTCGGCTTAGGCAGCAAGCTCTCATTCCACAGGTACGAGTGCGGGATGCGCCAGTCGGCTAACGCGTTGCGTCGACTCGTGGCACCGAAGAGACCAAGCGATGAGCGGAAGCTATCGAGCGTGTCCTTCAGTCCATTCCAGAGCAAGGTGTCGATAACGTCGAAGGTGCCGGCATTGGTGGGCGTGTACTCGTACGGGAACGTGAACTTGCCGGTCTTGCTGAGCAAGTGAGGGAAGCCCTGGGTGCGCGACAGCGGCGTCGTGCTCACGCAGTGAAGTGGCACGCCGAGACGCTCAGCGACGATGGTCTGACCGAACACTAGTGGGTGCGAAATGATAGCATCGGCACGGAACTGTTGGCCAGGGGCCAGTGGATCCACTTCCACACAGGCAGGCCAGAGCGAAAAGACGAGGGACTTGAGGTCCTCCGCTTCAGGGAACTCGTTCTGAGACTTGCCCAGGCCGAGGAAGCCACGCTTCTGGTTCTGGTTCTCGTACTGGTGGACCAAGTACTTGCTGACGGTCGTCGCGTGGCCACCCAGCGGGTAGAACTCGAGGCCAGCGTTGGTGACGCGGTGGCGGAAGTTCTCGTTGGTCGCGATCCGAACGCGGTGGCCGTCGGCCTTGAGGCGCAAACCAATCGCGACAAACTGCTCGACGCTGTCACTCCACGTGCCCGTCGTAAGCATGCAGATGTTCAGCTTCAGAGTTGGTCGCGAGTCGGCGCTCGAGAATACGGAGCCAGCGTCCGACACGATGCTCAAGGTCGACGCATCCGAGATCGAACTTGAGGTCGAGTCGCGAGAGCCACACGTCACGACGCGGAATACTTCGTCGTCGCTTTCCTCGGTTTCGCGCTTGGCCGCAACTTCCTTGAACTTCAGCGTGAGCCGCTCGCGTTCCTCGGGCGTCAACTGAATCGCGACCTGACCACGCTCCGACTTCTTCCGCTCTTCCACGCGTTCGTCATCGTTCATGCTTGCCGTGTGCGCCATCGTCTTGTTTTCGAGCCAAACGCTACCCAACTTGCGATCCTCCGCGCCGCGGTTCTTGTTGTAGTGGCCTGTCGCAATATGGTCGGCGAATTGAGCCACGCCTTGAATTGGGCGGATGAACAGTCCCTGGAAGACGCCCTTGGTGAGCCCGATCACAGCACCAGTAGCGCCTTGCTCTCGGTAGCCCTGAGCGGGTTTGATGAACACATCCTTCACACCACTTCCAAGCTCGTGAAGAAGCGCGCCAGCACCAGACGCCACTCCCTCCAAAGTCGATTCAGGGCCACGAGCCGAGTAGTCAACGCAGTGGTAGTCGGTGATGTCGTCCGGGGAGTTCTCACGGCGGGACGAGATGACGTACTCGCACTCGGAGCACAAGCGGATGCGGTCCTTCTCGCTCCACTTGGTCGCGAGCTGCGTCGTGCACACCTCACAGCGCATCACCTTCAACGGCATGTGACGGTAGAAGCACTTGACGGCCTCAGCCACGCCGTCCTCAGCGTCCATCACGGCGCGAAGAGCCTCCGCACGCTGGCGAATCTCCGGCTGCTGCAGCTGCTCGAATGCACTGCGCAACTTCTCCACCGTCAACTCAGTGATCGGACATGGTGCAACACCGACTCCAGCTTTCACGACCGCACGACCCCAGAAAGGCTGGTCGCCGAAGAACGGCACGATAAACGTAGGCTTGCCAGCCAACAGACCCGCCGCAGTCGTGCCAGCACCGCCGTGGTGCACCACAGCAGACACACGCGGCATCAGCCAGTCGTGCGGACAGTTGCCCAGGAAGAAGATATTGTCCGGCACCTCGATGCTGCCCGACATGTCGCTCCAG
>JAADXN010000637.1:0-18410 GCA_023337875.1 Pythium apleroticum | reverse complement strand
GCACACCATACTGATATATAGGTGAGAGAGGTAGTATTATTTGTCAGGATTCAAATATCTATCAAAGACGGTCCGGCTTCGATTCATTTAAAGAATTCTATATGGGCTGACGGGTGTGCAAACGCAAGGTATGACTGTACAGTGCACGTGTGCAGTATCGTACCGTACTCGTTCCTGCCTGCCACACGGAGCGCAGGTGCTTTGCTTCGACAGCTCCTGGTGACAGCGCACCGGAAGAGGAGCGGCGGCGAAACCTCACGCGTCTCATCAGTTGGTGCAGCTGATCGGCATGAACTCATTGCCACGTCGCACCGACAGCTACACGACCCTAGTAATGTAACAATGATTCTAGAGCAAGGATGCACGAATATGGGAACCCATGTGGGTTGGAAAGAGGGGCTTACTCAGCTCCGTTTTCCTCGCGTCTTTGACGCTTCGATACCGGTTCTTCTTGGTGATCCGCGGCTTCAGTGGTCGAAACGGCGGTGAGCTCCTCGCAGCGGAAGAGGTCCACGCACCCGAGAGACGGAAGCGGATCGCGGTCAGTACCGTGCACTTCTGCGCATTCCTT
Organism: Pythium apleroticum; assembly: GCA_023337875.1. Lineage (NCBI taxonomy): Eukaryota > Oomycota > Peronosporomycetes > Pythiales > Pythiaceae > Pythium > Pythium apleroticum. The sequence goes on along the minus strand of JAADXN010000637.1, from coordinate 17,839 downwards.
ACGAATGCTCATCAGCTCGTCGACTTGTTCTCGAGCCGGCAGCTCGATGAACACAACCGCCTTGCTTTCGTACCGGACTTTCACGAGCTTGGTAGAGTGAAGACCCAAAGCCCACGTGACGCTTTGTTGGATGTGGAACATTTTGACTTTGGGCAGCCACGCACGTGTCAATGCCATGCGAAGAAAGTTTGCTCTGCTCGGAGTCTCAACCTCCACCGGATACGGCCCAGGCAGCCTCAACGTCACCGGAGGTAGAAGGCGACTGAGCGCGAACTGGTTTCGAAGCTCCAGGATTGCTCCATGCCATCGATGGACACGGTCTCGTTCCTGGCAAAGCCCACGGATCGACGCAATAGCTTCGTTCGGCACCCCCAGCCCGCAGCAGACACGAAGAAACACAGCTCCGGTCATGAACGCGTCGTAGCCGGCTTGATGCGCACTAAGCTTGTGGCCTCCGTTCGCCTTGGGATCTGCAACTTGCACCGTTGGGCCGTGGAACGGGTCTTTTGAGACGGTTTCGTAGACGTACTCTAGGGCAGAGTGCTGCAGCTTGTCACTGAAGAGATCCACATGCTCCATCGCGTATTCCACCATCACTTTCGTGTCGAACACGTTCACGCCGGCGAGCCATTCGGTCAGCTTGGACAGGAACTCGGCGCAGGATTCCGGGAGTGGGCCGTGGAATTTGTCGAAGCATTGCATCAGATCGAGCGTCATGTTGTGGCCGACGATCGGCGTGCGATTACTTGCGTCCATGATCACATCCAGCACGGATGTGAACCCCACAAGCGAGAGGTTGTGCAGCTCGTGCTCTTTCTTGACGATACGCCCATGGGCACGTCGCAGCGATGCGATTTCCGCGTCATTTCTTGCGGCAACCAGTCGCAGACGTCGCTTCCACGGCGTCGCCTTGACTTCTTTGTCGCCGTCGTTGTCTGCGGGGCAGTCGAGAGCCACTACATTCGGGAACAGCGTCTCGATCATCGTCATGAGCGCGTGGCGTCGAAATGGAGCCTGCGGTTCCGTCACGAACACGCATCGCGGCACTCCTGACGCCGTCGGATGCACTGACGGCCGTTGAATCTTCAGGGGCTCCTCCAGAAACGCTTCAGCTGCTCCGTCGTCGTCCCCACTCGCCGCGGTCTCGCTAGCAGGCGGCGTGAGCTCGGCGACAAGCGTAACCAGCGCCTTGAGGCGCTTCTTCATATCCGCGAGGAACCGCTCGTTCTCTTCCGTCCGGATCTTCGCGGACGAATCGCCCTTGAACTTCTCCTGGACGTCTTCACGCAGCGGCTTCGTCAGCATCGCCTCGAGTCCGTCCTGCTCCGCGTGGGACAGATACCCGATGCCCTCATCCACCCACTGGTTCAGATCGAAGCCATGGTCGCGGATGTACGTCAAGCACTTGGCCTGCGCGAGGAAGCTTCGATCAGGCAGCGCACTGTGGCTGTGGTTGTCGTTGGTCCCATGGAAACCCGGGAAGATGGGGAACTGGAACGTGCGCACTTGGAACTCGCGTAGCTCCGCGCGCCACGTGAAGCAGCTCAATCCGAACTGCACGATGCTGTACGACTGCGCGCTGTCACGCAGCTGGCTGTAGCGCTGCGCCACTGATTCCATGAGACTCGGCTTCTCCCTACAGACATGAGTCAAAGCGTCAGACAAAGACCACGACATGTCACCTGTTCTACAGGGCCTCACAGAAGCGCCGACAGCCCGCTGAGCTCCGTGTCGAAGGCCACGAACGACGCGTCCTTCACCGTCGCGCGTATTGTCTCCATCATCCCTGGGAGCGCCGCGCGGCCGACGTGCTCCACGTGCGGTCGCGCCGCCATGTTGCCGTTGGTCAATGTGTCCTCTTGGTCTTGGTCAGCTACTTCCGGTTTTAGTGGGAAACAGATCGTGACAGGAGTTGAACCGAACTTAGTGCCCGAAATGCGGATTTAGGAGGAGCCACAACTTCAACTGCCGCTCAAAAATCATCTTCTTGGATCGATGGACGATGGCCACTGCCGTCCGTCTCACTCACTTCTCCTATCGTATTGTAGGCTCTGGGAGGCGATCGTCAGAGGCTCGTGGAGCTCCATTTACTTGAGCTTGTCGAGGCAGCGGAGGCCCTGCTCCTCGTAGTCCTTCTTCAGGATCCAGAAGTCGTCGTTGTCCTTCATCACGTCCGCCAGCACACTGCCACCCAGGAACACGAGGTGCTTGCGGCGCGGTGGGTCGTTGATGCGCAGACGGAACTTGCTCAGGCGCGACTTGTCGCCCTTGAGCACGTCCTTGAGGTAGCGGTCCTTGATGTCCTTCTCCAGACGGCTGGGCAGACCCGGGTACATACTGGAGCCGCCCGAGAGCACGATGTTCTTGAAGAACTCGGTGCGCAGATCGATGTCGGCCTTCATGCACATGTCAAAGACCATGTCGCTCATGCCAGCGCCTTCGACGTCGATGAGGCCGGGGTTGAAGAGCGCCTCCGGGGCTTCAAAGCGCTCGCGGCCGAGGCGGATGATGCGTCCGTCGGGCAGCTCGTAGGTCTCCTCCAGCACCGTCGTCTCAAGGGCGAGCTTGCGCTCCGCCTGCGGCTCGTACGCGACGTAGCAGTGCTTCTCCTTGATTTGTCGCACAGTCTCGAAGTCGGCCGTGCGGTTGAACGCGTATCCGCGCAGCAGCAGAAGCTTGATCATGTACTGCGTGATGTGTCGGCCGGCAACGTCCAAGCGGCAGATCAGGTGCTGCGGCACGTAGCCCTCGTACACTGGAACGACGTGGGTCACACCGTCGCCCGTGTCGATGACCACGCCCGTGACGGTGCCCTGCGCGTACAGCGTAAGCATGGCCTGCGTGGTCACATTCGTGCCTTCGAATCCGTACTTCTCGAACATAGTCTCCACGAGCTTCTCGCGGTTTCGCTTTGGGTTGAGTGGCGGCTCGGTCAGCAGAATGCGGTGGCCGGCCGCCGGGTTGATGCCCAGGCGCTCGTGGAACGTGTAGTCCCACAGCTTCTCCATGTCGTCCCAGTTCTTCACGATGCCGTTCTCCACCGGGTACGAGATCTCCAAGTTGGAGCGCACCGCCGCCGCCTCGTCGCCGAACATGATATCCTAGTCATCCACACACAGTGAGCGTAAGCGCCCCCGCCTCAAACGCACTCCGCGATAGCAAGATCTCACCTTGAGCAGGATATCCTTCTGCACAGCCTCCTCCGCGCGCAGAATGGGGCGACCCACGAGCGACGGGAAGATGCATTTCGGGAAGTTCTCACCGGCGAAACCCGCCTTCACGAACTGTTCATTGAGAGACAGAGAACAACGCCGTGAGTCTCAGCAGCTCCTGTAGAAAGCCCATCAGCCAACGCCAACGTACGCCCGTGCCGTTGTCGCACACGATGATCTTGTTCGCCGCCACCATCGCTGCTACTGTAGTCGCTGTTGTTGTCTAGAAGAGCGCGCTTGCTTGTCCGCGGCGCCGTCGTCCGTTTGCTTCGGTTGCCAGCTTCGACGTTGGACTCGGAATCCCCCGACAAGCAGCTCAAGTCAGAAAAGCTCGCGACACCCCAAATGCGTTTTCAAAGGATGTCATGGTCGTAATCATACGAATTGCAGCATGTATGCAGTCGTAAGGGATATCATTAGAAACAGTATACTCAGGAGAATGACATTGCAATTGTGACATCGCGACATCGCTGGATCTCCTTGGAGGAGCATGGAAGTGAGATCAAGAGTTGGGAAGCTGGGTTGTGAGCACTTCAGTATTCTTGATTGCAACTAGTGATACAGATCACTACAGTATACATGTCTACCTTCTCCATGACGGCAACGTAATGTACGGTGGCGCAGCTTCGTTTGCTGCGAAAAGCGGGAGGCGAACTCGTTCTGGGACGTGTCGCCGTAATAAATGTTGTGGTAAGCAACAGGTTCTCTGCAGACATGGCTGCAGGGCTTGATCCGACGGGGACTGGATCGGAATGGGTGGATGGCACGCACGACGCAGCGAAAACAAAATGGTGGGACACGCAGAGCCGCCTGAGGCTCAAGAGCACGTCGCCATGCGCATGTGGTGGGCCGTCTTGCAGTCGAGCCCACAGTAGCAGTCGTAGTGACTGAGCTGCCGCTGGAAGCACTTGTTGCAGTTGAGACACCAACGCTGTTCCTTGGTCGGCTCGTAGGCTAACGAGTCGTCGTTCAGGAACGAATGGGAAAAGCACGACGCCTCCGAGTCGGACGTCCGCGTCGTCGTCACGCTGGAGCGGCGACCATGTTCTCGTTCTGGCGCGGGCTTCTCTGGCTCGGCCATGAGCTCTTCACAGCAGATGATCTCGTGCATGCTCGCGCGGCAGATCTCCTGTTCTTCCTGTTCGATCGCGATCGTGTCGCGCTGGTCCTTGCGCATCCACTCGCGCAGCTTGTATCCCATGTACGAGAGCGACGTGAGCTTGCGCAGCGTGCTCATGTCCTCGAAGGGCTTGTTCGTGAGCCGCGCACTCCGCACGCGCTGCAGGCGGCCGTTGTAGACGACGAACTCCCGGGTGTCTCTCGTCATGATGTCTTCGTCGGTGGAGATCTGATAGTGAGCAGTCCTCTGGGTCGGACCGAGGGAATAGATGAATAGCGGAGCTCCGATCGATACTGCTGATACTGTAGATCCAGTGGACTGCAATGGAGATGGAGCCGCAATCCAGTTCTCTTCCTCCCTCACGCTGACGCAATGAGCAGGTGTAGTTCGCGAAGAGCTTCTCGTGGAGCGCGCTGGAGCCAAATGCGAAAAACCTCACACCACAAAGCCGTTTTGTCTCGGATAGAACACCTCTTTGTTTGAATACAGACGGGTGTGAAAATTTTCACCCCAACACAGTAAGTATTGCTATGAACTGTAATAACGCATACATGGAATTTTCGAAGAAATACAGCGGAGTCGGCGCACAGTAGGTACGTCTCAGTTCTCTGTGTCTCGTCTGTTAGCAACGCAAACCTCTGGCAGAAGTTTGTCTCCGCCGCCGCGCAAAATGGATTTCGCGCGATCTCCTGCCAGTTTCTGGTGTGCAAGACTCATCAGCTGCCTCTCATTATTTGGCTCGTACAGTATGAAAGTGCAAGACAGAGGTATGCGACGGGCTGGTGGGCGCTCAGCTGGCCATCCTTCTCCACATCACCGCGGTTGGTGGAGACATCGTCACGCATCATCGAGTGGTCCATCGGTCGTTTATCCCTCAATCAATGCAGCTGGCGGATGCGCATGGCCGTCCGCATGGCCGAGAACTACCCGCCAATGTGGCGGAACCTTCCGCGACGTTGGACGCGATCGCCGACTGGGATGGGATTCGGAGGCCAACGGCTTGCTGAATCCTTTTCAGCGTGGACCACATTATTCGTGAATAACGCCTACTATTGGTGAAAATGTAGATAAAGGAATGGTAATTTCAGCCAATTCAACTACGCCAAGTCCACATCAGAATGTTGGATCGATGGCTTCCATGGCAGATTGGTCATGGATCCAAGCAGCGGTGCCATTGCTGATGGTCTGTCTGATGGACCCGCTGGATTGCCAACGCGACGACACTGCCATACTCGAGGCTTCGGCCCAGACTGGCCGCCAGTCGTTGGTGTCTTTATCAGTCCTCCACCCGCGCGTCCGTCCGGCTCGTGCGCTTCAACCCGATCTTTGAAGGTGGTCCGGTGTTCTAGAAGCTGTCTCAATGCTGCCACGTGGAACCCCCACTTCTGACACTCACGATTCAATTCTGAATCGCATCCCAAAATTCTCTTTCCAAGTGTGCCACTTGGCTGTGAATCTGTTTTCCCACCCAAAATGAATCGCAGTCGCTGTTGTTGTGGCTCGGCAGTCGAGCTTCAATTCAAAATCCTCATCTGGGGGGAACGGAGCTGCAGACCGGAGAGGACGCGAAGAGCTCACACAGAGAAACGAGCCACCGACCGAATCCGAATTCGAGCGGGACGATGGCGGAGTTGCGCTTCGAAGTGGAGACGCCGGCCGCGGTGCTCAAGCACTTCGGCGTGAGCGAGGAGCGCGGCCTGGACGACGCCGCCGTGGCCAAGCAGCGCGAGATCTACGGCTTCAACGAGCTGGAAAAGGAGGAGGGCACGCCGCTGTGGAAGCTCGTGCTCGAGCAGTTCGACGACGCGCTCGTCAAGATCCTGCTGGGCGCGGCCGCCGTGTCGTTCGCGCTCGCGTACTTTGAGGGAGGCCACGAGGAGGGCATCACGGCCTTCGTGGAGCCGCTGGTGATCCTGGTCATCCTCGTGCTCAATGCGATCGTCGGCGTGTGGCAGGAGTCCAACGCCGAGGCGGCGCTCGACGCGCTGAAGGACCTGCAGCCCGAGAACGCGCGTGCGCTGCGCAACGGCGAGATGGTGACGGTCGCGGCGCGTGAGCTCGTGCCAGGCGACATTGTGGAGATCCGCGTGGGCGACAAGGTCCCGGCCGACATGCGTCTCATCTCGATGAAGACGACGGCCATCCGCGTGGAGCAGGCCCAGATGACGGGCGAGAGCACGTCGGTGAACAAGGAGATCGACGCGCTGCCGAAGAACACGGAGAGCGTGATCCAGGCCAAGACCAACATGCTGTTCGCCACGACGGTGGTCGTGAACGGCCTCGGCCGCGGCGTGGTCACGGAGATCGGCATGAAGACGGAGATCGGCAAGATCCAGGCGTCCGTGCAGGAGGCTGCCGGCGAGGAGGAGTCGACGCCGCTCAAGAAGAAGCTGGACGAGTTCGGCGAGATGCTGTCCAAGGTCATCGGCATCATCTGTCTCGTGGTCTGGATCATCAACTACAAGAACTTTTTCGACCCGGCCCACGGCTCCGTGCTCAAGGGCTGCATCTACTACTTCAAGATCGCGGTCGCGCTGGCCGTGGCGGCGATTCCTGAGGGTCTGCCGGCCGTCATCACGACGTGTCTGGCGCTCGGCACGCGCAAGATGGCCAAGAAGAACGCCATCGTGCGCAAGCTGCCGTCCGTGGAGACGCTGGGCTGCACGACGGTGATCTGCTCGGACAAGACGGGCACGCTCACGACCAACGAGATGTCGGCCGTGACGTTCGCGCACCCAGGCAGCAGCGAGACGGAGCTCGTGACCTACGAGGTCGAGGGCCACACGTACGCGCCGATCGGCAAGGTCACCGGCAAGCCGCTCACGCAGTCCAAGACGGTGTCGACGCTCGCCAAGATCGCGTCGCTGTGTAACGAGTCGGCGATTGAGTACAAGGACGGCAAGTACGTGCGTGTCGGTGAGCCGACCGAGGCCGCGCTCAAGGTGCTGGTCGAGAAGATCGGCTGCCCAGAGGAGCCAGCCAAGCACGCCGAGTTCGCCGCGCTCCAGAACTCGAACCCGGCCAAGGCCGTGCAGTTCTGGAACGACTTCTACGGCGAGCAGCACAAGAAGCTCGCGATCCTCGAGTTCTCGCGCGACCGCAAGTCCATGTCGGTGCTCTGCTCCAAGTCGGGCCAGTCGGTCGCGCGCCCAACGCGCTCGACCACCGCGAACCAGAACATTCTGTTTGTCAAGGGCGCCCCGGAGGGCCTCATTGACCGCTGCTCGACTGTGCAGCTGGCCGACGGCACCATCAAGCCGTTGACGGCCGCTGGCCGCCAGGTGCTGCTCGCGCAGGTCTCGAGCCTCGCGCGAAAGTCGCTGCGTTGTCTCGCGCTCGCCAAGAAGGAGGAGCTCGGCGACCTGGGCTCGTACGACGGCGACCGCCACCACCCAGCCCACAAGCAGCTCGAGAGCACGGAGAACTTCGCTGCGATCGAGTCGGGCCTCACGTTTGTCGGTCTCGCCAGCATGCTCGACCCTCCTCGCCCAGAAGTCCGTCCTATGATTGAGACGTGCCACACGGCCGGTATCCGCGTGATCGTGATCACGGGCGACAACAAGCTCACGGCCGAGAGCATTTGCCGTAAGATTGGTGTCTTCTCGGAGACCGAGGACGTGTCCCACAAGTCGTTCACCGGTGGCGAGTTCTTCGCGCTGCCAGTGGACAAGCAGAACGAGTACCTGAGCGCCGAGCACAGCAACGGCCTCGTGTTCTCGCGCACGGAGCCGAAGCACAAGCAGCAGCTCGTGAAGATGCTCAAGCAGCTCGGTGAGGTCACGGCCATGACGGGCGACGGCGTGAACGACGCGCCTGCCCTCAAGCAGGCCGACATCGGTATCGCCATGGGTATCACGGGCACGGAGGTCGCGAAGGAGGCTGCCGACATGGTCCTCGCCGACGACAACTTCGCCACCATCGTGTCGGCGGTGGAGGAAGGCCGTGCCATCTACAACAACATGCAGGCGTTCATCCGCTACCTGATCTCGTCCAACATCGGTGAGGTCGCCGCCATCTTCTTCACCGCGGCGCTCGGCATGCCTGAGGGTCTCATCCCGGTGCAGCTCCTGTGGGTCAACCTGGTGACGGACGGCCCGCCGGCGACCGCGCTCGGCTTCAACCCGCCGGACAAGGACATCATGACCAAGCCGCCACGCCGCAGCGACGACGTGCTGATCAACCGCTGGGTGTTCTTCCGTTACATGGTCGTGGGTATCTACGTCGGTCTTGCCTGCGTCGGTGTCTTCGCGTACTGGTACATGTACTACGACGGCTCGGGTGATGGCCACACGCTGATCACGTTCCAGCAGCTCACGAACTGGTCCAAGTGCCACGAGTGGAAGGACTTCAAGGTGAACAACTTCGACGGCTTCGACTTCTCGTCGGACCCGTGCCGCTACTTCACGGACGGCAAGCGCTCGGCCTCGACGCTGTCGCTGTCGGTGCTGGTCGCCATCGAGATGTTCAACGCGCTGAACGCGCTCTCGGAGGACGGCAGTCTGCTGACCATGCCGCCATGGGCCAACCCGTACCTGCTCGTCGCCATGGTCGTGTCCTTCGGCCTGCACTTCGTGATTCTGTACGTGGACGTGCTCGCGGACACGTTCAGCGTGACGCCACTGGACTTCAACGAGTGGCTCGTCGTGCTGGCGTTCTCGCTGCCCGTGATCGTCATCGACGAGGTGCTCAAGTTCTTCGGTCGCCGCATGGCGTCCGCCGAGTTCGAGGCTCGTGTCCACGCGGAGAAGAAGGACCAGTAAGAACGAGATGCGCGTACGAGGGTACAATCATCCTACTGCGATGGCGACGCTGTCGCTGTGGCGGTCGGTGCCAACAGGAAGCACCCCACGACCGAGAAGTTCCACGACGCGCTGGAGCAGGTTGCTGCTCCGTCGCGTCTTTTAGAAGAGACGAGTGAGAAGCGAGAGAAACAGAGAGAAGAAAGGAGAAGACGAAGATGAAGGCGAAGATGAAGAGCGTGACAGAACGGTAGCTAGACGGTAGTCGAGTGTCGTTCGACTGGTAGTGCATATTTCCTCCCAATATACAGAGAAAACCAACGCACTCGCTTACTCTTTCTTTGCCTTGTCCGTGGCACTCGTGGCTGTCGCGCTGTCAGCCGGAGCTCCTTCAGCCGCGAGTCCGAGTTCATTCACGACGAAGTGGGCGAACGCGCCGCCTAATGCAACGGCTTCGATGTGCGCGGCGGCCTCCGACAGCGAGCGCAGCGACTGCGTGGTCATCGCCATGACGCTCACGCCCGCGCAGGCGAAGAACAGCGTGCTGAGCGCGAGGCGCTTGGAGCCCAAGTACCGCGGCACGTCCTTCCAGCGCTCAGGCAGCCCTCCGAAGTACAGTTGGTAGCCTCGCCCCAGCACGACGCTGATGAGTGTTGTAGCCGCCAGCCGAGCGAAGAAGAGCGTGCTGAGGAACGCGGCCATGAAGGCTGCGCGGGAAGCCGGGTCTGGAGTCTGCGCAGTGTCGGACGGCGGCGATGCGGCCTGCTGCAGCAGCTCGTACAGACACGACTGCGCCACTTTCGCGCACGCCAGTGACAGGATGCAGCAGCAGACGCAGGCCACGGCCACGCGCTGCGAGAGCGCCTTGGCTCGAGCAAGGAAGACGGTGATCGCCCACTGGAGACCCATCTTGCTCACGAGCTGGTACGTTTCCCAGCTGACGACGGTCGAGATGAAGGCGAGTAGATCCTCCGTCGAGCGGAACTGGAAGGTTGGACTCACACGAGAGAATGCGCGGTCGTCTCTTCTGCCTCCTGACCGACTGAACGCATTCATGGCTGTGAGGATGCTGGTCAGATCGTCGCCTGAATGGACGCCTTCGAGCCACCGCAGCACGTGGAAGAAGCCGCGACGCGTGTGGAAGTCGCTGGCGAACGCACGCGGCAGCTCCGCGAACGTCAGCGAAGGCGACTCCACGCAGCAGAAGACGAACGTCGCGCCCATGAGCGTCGTGAAGAGCTGCAGACGCCGCTGTGGCGACCGCACGCAGCGCCAGACGGCTCGCCGCATTGGATTTGGTCCGAAATGTGCGCTTGGATCATGAAGCGACGCCTGGTTCCAGCGAGTCCTGTGATTGGAGGCGTGATCTGCTTTCATAGAGGCTGTAGCATGAACAAATATACCTAAATGTGGAATCATGCCACTCAGAGTATGCATTATTAAAGGTTTAGAGTTGTGCAATAATTGCCCTGCCAATAATTGTGAGTGGCGATCCCTAAGCACAGCAGCAGCAGCAGTGCCACGAAGAGCACACTACCAACCACCGCGACAGTTCGACTAGAGCAGTATGTGGAGAGCGTGCTTGATGCGGGCGCTGTGGTCGTGTTGGCATCGTCGCTGTGTCGGCGTTCGCTTGGAACCCACTTGCCAGTCGCGCTCTGAAGCACAGCGTTGGCGGCCAGACTCTCATTGCGGATATCCAGACAGGTGACGAGTCGGTACTTCATCTGCTCACGAAGCGTGTAGTTCACGTAGTCGAGCGTGAGGCACATCGGCGCCTGGTCGATGCCTTCTTCGAAGAACTGCAAGCAGCTGCCGTCGCAAGTTGGTTTGTTCGTCGCTGCGAACAGCGCGGAGACGCACTCGTCCTTCACGACGTCGTACTTGCTCCTCCAGCCGTCCTCTTCCTCCCACGTGCAGTTAAGGGCGCCACTGGCAGTGACCTTGGATGTACTTGCCAGTGCTGTTGGCGTTGGCGTGTTGGCACTTCTTGAGGATCTTGGTCTGCATCTCCAGCTCCGTGTCGTACCCGGACGTCGAGCAGTTCGGTGCGACCGCCGCCCAGCCGTTGAGGTTCTGAACGCAGGCGTCGGAGCATGTCTTGAAGTTGCTGAGAACCGTCACACACGTCGATTATTCGCCGTCGGCCGCAAGTCGCGATCTGAACTTGCTCTTCGTGTCCGACGAACAGGTCGCGGCAGCTTCGGCAGTCGCAGCCGACGCCAGCAGAGTGACGAGCCCGAGCACGATGAAGGCCATGGTCTACGGGGAGGCTAGATGCGGGGGGGGCGATCGAGGCGTTGGCGAAGGCGTGGCCTTCGGCTTGGGGCTCACAAGTGGAAGTGGCCCGCAGTCGCTGGGACGCCGTCTTGACGCCATGAGCAATTGATGTTCGGTCCACGGGTCACACTGCGTCACCTGGAATGGATCGCGTGTTTCCCTGTTGTCGAGACTCGGCAAACGTGGTGACAACCCCGCTGAATTTTGTAACGTTAGGTATTTGGCTGGAAAACTGGGGTCACTCACCCCCGAGTCATGACGGGTGGCCCACTTTTGTCTGGTAAATCGGGGTCACGGCCACAGCTGAATCCGTACCGAGTTTGACCCGCATCCACACACACAGGACCGATCAGTTTTGCGTAGCTTCAGAGACAGGGACACTGTAACTCGCTCGTTACCATGATCAAGGAGTGTCATGAATTCACAGTGCGGGGTGGGATAGTATGTGGTGGTGTCCAGCGAAACACGCTCACAGTATTGCTTTCACAGTCGGAACGGCACGTGACGCGGCAGAGCGCGACTGGCTAGTGGGTCTGCAGCACGAACTCCCGTGCAACAGCCATGCCTGCAACGGCGATCGCTTCGAGTGACGTCTCGCTCGCCCTCTTTGGTGGCTTGCGATTGTCGTCAGTTGCGTAGGCGTGGGGAGGCGCGAGATGAGCTCACTTCGTTGTTGAAAATGTAGACAATAATTATTGGACGCGGGTTACGAGCTCGACCTAATGGTCCTGTCCTTCCCAGTCGTTTACTTGCGGTAGCTGTGCGAAAGGAACGCCGACTTGTTCGAAGCCGACGAGAGGAACGCCGTGACGCTGCTCTCGTCGGGGTCCAGCTCCAAAACTTCCTCGTCGCGAGGCGCTAGCTCGACCTGGAGCTTCGGGTCGATGGCGTGCACGCGAATGCCCACGACGGCAGTCGTGTCCTCTTGCGTGGTGTCCTCATCTTCCTCCTCTGCGGCGGTCTCCTCTTCTCCTTCTTCGCTCTTAGCGGCCTCCTCTGGAGTCTCCTCCTCCTGGTTTGGCTCGGCCTTCTCTTCGTCGCCCGCCGTTGGCTCCTCTTCGACCTCATCGACCCACTCAGGCGAGATGCCCTTGGCCTGCGCAAAGTCAAAGTTGCGCGCCACAGCGAGGAACTTGTTCGAGTGCTCGGCTTGGTACTTGGCGACGACCTTGGAGCGAGGGGCCAGTTCGTTCGGCGTGCGGCTCACGCGGAAGGTGACGATCCACGTGCCGGCTTCCAGCTGCAGCTCCTTGTTGACACTGCGCGTCATGACCAGCGCCTTCTTGGAGCGAGCCCAGTAGTCGTTCTCTCCTTCACGACGCACACGCATGTGCAGCGTGAAGGCGTACTGTCCCTCGAGTCCCGTGAAGTAGCGCTGGTCGGCCTGCTGCAGCACGATCACGACGGGACTGGCCTGCGACAGCGTGATCGAGAACTGCTGCTCAGCGAACTCGGACGGCCACGCGACGTGGCACTGCGTCCACGCCTGCGCAACAGTCCACTCGTTGGTGAACACGCGCGTGCGGTCCAGGATCGTGAACGTGGCCAGGAAGTCCTCGTACGTCATCCAGAACGCGCCGTCGTCGCCGAACTTGTGCTCCAGCAGCGTCATCCACTCCGCCGTCCAGTGGCTGGAGCCGTCGCTCCACGGTCCCGTCCACTCGGACTTGCCCCACGGGTTGCGGATCTTCACGAAGCGCTTGCCGTTGGCCTCGATGGCCTTGAGCACCGAGTACGCGTGGTTCGTGTGCAGACCCTGGACGGTGTCCGCATCCACACCCAAGATGCTGCACGCAAACAGCAGCTCCTTGTTGACCTTGGTGAGCTCCTCGGTCCAGAAGCGGTCGCGGTCGAGAATGTCGGCCGTGATGATGTCGGACGTCACGCCGCCGGTCAGATCCTCGACGCCTTCGCCGGTGTGGCCGCCGTCAATGGCAGCGTAGTCACCGTGGGCCTTGGCGAACGCCTTCTCCAGCAGCGGCAGCCACGTCTCGTTCGAGTCAACGCACTTGGCGAAGAACAGCGAGTCCGAACCACGCTGAAGCGCCTCCACGTACGCCTTCTCCGAGCCGAAGAGCGCGCGCACAGCCTCTGGCGCCTCGGCGTACGACGGGTTGGCCACGAAGAGCTGGTCGTCGATCACTTCGGAGATCCACTCGCCGTCGCGGAAGAAGATGAAGCCGTACACGCCCACAACTAACGACCACAGCATACACACAACAAGTCAGCTAAGTGAGATCAGCATGGGAAGGTCAGAGCTACGTACGTTCGTCGCGCGCGACGCAAATGCTCTCGAGCAGCGTCGGCATGTTGGCGATCGTCGCGACGGCCGCCAGGAACCAGCAGTCGCCCACAGCGCCCTGCTTGATGTCGCCGGCGTCGATGCCGTCGACGATGAACGCTGGCTTGTCGAAGAGATCGCCCACGCGCTTGCTGTCCATGGGAAGGACCTCCTGCTCGTCCTCGGCCTCGGCCTGGTTCTCCTCGGGCTTTTCGCCGCCGTCCTCGGCGTCTTCCGCCTTCTCTTCTTCCTTCGGGAGCGGCTGAAGGCCCTTGAGACAGTCGATGGGCGACATTGACAGGTCGAAGTGCGGGTCGCGGTACTTGACGTTGTCCTGGCGGCACTCGCGCGAGATCCGCTCGACCTTGCGGCGGCACTCGCGGATCGCGGCGTCGCGGCTCTCGGTGGCCGCGAGCGTGCGCACGCCACGCGGCACGTTGATCTCCGTGAGGTCGTGGACCACCAGGCCGCCAGTAGACGGCGTCAGCTTCTTGGACGACTTGGCAGCCGCGGGCTTGGGCTTGACGACCGACGATGCGGAGAAGGACGACGTCTGGACGTGCGCTGGCATGGCGACGGGGGTGGGAAGATTTGGAGATGGAGGCGACTGGAGTTTGTGCTCGGCGCAGAGGATTCGTAAGTGAGCGAGGAAGCTGGCGGCGTCCGGAGCTGGGAACCCCATTAACCCACGCGGCGTCGGCAGGCGATCGCTTCCACGCAAACCTTCAACATCAACTGATTTTTTTTATTTTTTGGCAAGATGGGTTAACTCGTTTTTTCAACAAATCAGCGTCGTATAACCACCATTTTGGCCAATCACAACGCGTGATTGAGTACCCACGGCATCGATTGTTCATCTCTGTGCATTTCGCCGCAGTGGACTCATGCGGAACGAGCACGTGGGTGCTTACTGTAATGCACCCACACACGTATCATACCAGTACGATGCTGGTGCAGCAGAACAGACTCCCACGCCGACGACTTCTGTATCACGGGAAGGAGACCGGAGCAGCGGTGCGCGATTGGTTGGGCATCACGACGACGCAGCCAGCCAGGACCCGTGTGGTCTCCATGCACGAGGAGACACCTGACGGAATCGCGGTGCTGCCTGGGAGAAGCGTCCCTCAGTAGCTTCGGCTATCGAGGCAGCAACCGAGCCTTGATTCAACACAGCAAGGTGAACATCGCATTGCAATCTATGGTCGTGTTTTTTACTGCTGAATCGTGCGCTCCTCTCTCTACGCCTTCTTGACGCGCCAGTGGTCGTGGGCACTCGCCGCGCGGCTGACGAACGCGTTCGCCAGCAGAAACAGCAGCGGCACGAACACGATCTGCGCGTTGACGATGCCAAACATGGAGATGGAGTTGCCGATTTCCTTCCACGAGCCTTCGTTCCGCACGAGAAACAGAAACTGCAGTGCCAGCACGTCTGAGAGCGCGACCACGAGCAGGAAGTAGCGCGTCGTCTCGGACGAGTGGAGCTGCAGGATGAGCAGGAACGCGCAGGCCACGAGCAGGAACGGGATGAGGATCTTGAGCACGAGCAGCGCGCCCATGAGGAACGGCGCGAAGACCGTGACGAAGCGGTACGTCGACGAGATCTCGAACGAGCTCATACTCGCGACGTTGCCCGTGCCGAAGAACGCGATCTTGATTAGCAGGAGGAACAGGAACGCGCGTCGCACGTCGTGGAAGGAGGAAGAGGACGACGAAGTCGACGCGAAGCCCTCGCTGGCTTGGTGCTGCTCCAGGGAGAGCCACGCGAGCAGCAGCGCACAAAGTGCCGCGTAGAACAGCACTTCGTACGAGATGCTCAGCAAGACGTAGGATGGCGAGAGCGCCAGTGCGATGGCGATGAGCTGCTGACGAGGGGAGGACGCTGCGCTCTTCTGGAACGGCAGTGCGACGATCGGAAGCAGCGACAGTAGCCAGTTGGCGACAGTCAGGAACGCCGGGGGCTTGGTCTTGGCATTCAGGAACTCCATCGTCACGAACACGGCAATCAACGAGAGCAGCAGAGGCAGCGCTTGCACGAGAAGGCGCGCGTTGACGCTCGCACGGGACACGACGGCGGACCATGCAGCGACGACGAGGCCGCCGACAACAACCAACGCCGTGTGTTCGCCGTATTCTGTCGGGAGGAACGGGAACACAGCGATTGCGACGCACGCCACGGACCACCGCACGGCCAGCGCAGAGGACGAAAGAGAGTCTAGCAGCGGCCACAGCGCCAGCAAAAGAAAGACGACGCCGAAGATCCATCGGTGGTTGTAGCCCACCACCACGAGCTCCAAGCTGCCCACGATCCACGCGACTTGGAGCCACTGGCGGCCTGCACCAGTCGTCTTCGTAGCTGATGATGTGTTGGACGATGCGAAAGACAGCAACACGTGGCGATGCGTCCACACGGCGTTCCAGTAGACCAGAGGGAAGCTCACGTACACGAAGTAGGTCCACGAAGAGCTCTCAAGCGCGAGAAAGGCTGCGACGATCAATGCCAGCATCGCAAACTTGGCGTCGCGCACGCTGCTTGTATAGAGCGCGTGAAGGGCGTCAAAGTTCCGACCAGTGGCCGACGGCGCGAGGTAGGCAACGGCGAGGAACGCGATCCAGCCCACGTAGCCCAAGACGACGACGCTCATGAGGAACGCCCAGTCGTAGCGCTGGAAGTACTCGAGCGTCGCGAGGCACACGTCGAGCACATGCTGCGCTGTGCGCTCGGCCTCCGCTAGCTTGTCTTTGTTCAGTTGCTGGTGCATTTTCTCAACATACGCGGGCAGTTCGTCTTGAAATGGCGCAAAAGGACGGAAGAACAGCAGTGTCTGCGCCTGCTTTTCGCTGGCCTTGCGCTGCGCGTGGAGATACAGTTGCTGGGCATTCGACACCACCGCCTTGGTTCGGTACACGCCCTTGGAGAGGTACGTGAAGGGCAGCACGCCGACGGAATTGCGTGGGTACGGCAGCCCCAGCAGCGCGCTGAGCAGCGGCGCGACATCTGCCTGCATCACGTCCTTGCGCGTGAGGTGGCTGAGCCCCCACTGCTGGAACGCCGCCGTCTCCTGCTCCTTCTGGACGCGCAGCTGAGCTGCGATCTGTGCGAGGGACTGCGTGGGCAGATCGATCTGGAACTCGCTGGCGGTCGAAGTATCCGCGACTTCCTGCGGCCCGTCGACGCCGGCGCCCCACACGACCAGCGGCGTGCGCGTGTTGCTGGGGTCGCCGTCGCCGTGGGCGCCCTTGTTGCTCATGCCGTGGTCGGCTGTGAACACGAACGCCGTGCGTCCGTCAAACTCGTAGAACTCGTCCAGCAGACGCGTGGTCTTCTCCACCAGCTCGTCCACGAGCGCAATGTTCGCGAGGTAGTCGCGCGACTGCGGCCGGTGCGCGTGGCCGTTGGTGTCGATGCCCAGGAAGTGGCAGAAGAACACGACCTGGTCGCCGTGGAGCTCCTGGCGCAGCGTCGCGTTGGTCGCCGCCTGTGTGAAGAGTAGCTCGCGCACGCGGTTGTAGACCCACACGTCCAGCTGCGATGCGTCGGCCGACGCAAAGTCCTCTTCTTCGTGGGAGTAGTGGAGCTCCGTGGCCTGCGGCACGCGGCGCGCGAACATGGGTACGATGTCCGGACTGCCAAACAGCCACGCGTGCTGGCTCTGGTTGAAGACCGAGTCGAAGTCCACGGGGTTGTCCTGCCAGCCCTTGGTCACGGCGCTCACGTCCTCGTACATGCCAGCGAAGAGCGCGACGTGGCCCGGCCGCGACTCGGTGGGCACGCGCGTGTGCGAGACGCCCCAAGAGCCGCGCGTCTCCAGCACGCCGCGCAGGAACGACACGCGCTCGGACGACTCGAAGAACTTGTCGGCGCGGCATCCGTCGGCCACGAACACGACGACGCGCTTGGCGGGCGGCGCGTGCACGGCCGACGAGTAGGCCAGCGACGGGATGTGCGGCACGACGGGCGACGTGAAGTAGATGTCGAAGATGCTGAGCACGTAGATGGCGTGGAAGGCCACGCCCAGCAGCAGCAGCCCGCGCACGGACGCCCGCGCCATGGTGATGCCGACGGCGAGCATTGCTTGTCCACGCTGCCCGTGGAGGAGGCGTAGTTCGAAAGCCAGGAATCCTAGGTGTACTACTTTAACGACATTTTGATAGGAGGTGCAAGGAAGGAGCGGCGATAGCAGGACGCCTGTCGGCGTCCTTGCCGCCG
>JAADXN010000636.1:0-18437 GCA_023337875.1 Pythium apleroticum | reverse complement strand
TGAGAGCCCGATGTTTGGGCCGCTGACAGCAGTGTCCCAGTCCATCGTCATTCGGTTGTCGCTGGACGACTTTGGATCGAAAGAGCGATCCGACAGTGTTGAGAGTGAGAACGCTGTCTCGAAGTATGGCCGCGTCGTGGACGAGGTGCGAGCGAAGGCAGCGCTGAGTGACTCGCAGCTCAAGGCGGGAACGAGGAGAGAGAACGGAGTGGCCAAGAGGACATCGCCCACGAAGAAAGCCGTGCTTTCGCCCACTCGCGCGCGAGAATCCAGCAGCTCCTCGCCGCAGAAGAAGACCCAGATGCCCATGGTCTCGAGCGAAGCCGAGTCCCCTGCGATCGTCGAGAACAAGGCGGCGCCAGAAGCAGCGGTTTGTCTTTGGTGGATGGAGGGCCGGCGCTCCCTCGCATCGCAAGCTCAGCTCTGACGCGTGTTGCCTGTGTGTGTATGTGTATCCCCTTGTTTTGTAGGAGCTGCGCAAGAGCTCGCCGTCGGCGGACGTATCCAGTGTTGTAGGCGCCAAGACGATTGCTGTTCCTGTAGCGCCTGCAAAGCCTATCGAAGACGAGCTCCTTTGGGACCCTGCGAGACTCGCGGCGGAGCGAGAGGCGTGTATAGCGGGCATCTGCAAAGCCGACGCCGAGCTCTCGCGTCTGGACGCGGAACTCGCCGCACTGCGCCGCGCGCTAGTTTTAAAGGAAGAGGCCGCGGCTCGTGCTGCAGCGTCTTCTTCTATACCTACCACGGCGATGGCCATGGAGATCTAGTGCCAGCAGCAGCGGCAGAGCGGTGAGTAGCTCGGGCAACGGTGAGTATCTCAGTTTTGTGGACGAGTAGCAGTAGGCACGAAGGTGTGGGCTTGTGGTCTGTGTGCGTGTTGCTCTCATCATCGCGTTGTCTTCCATTCAAATTAATTTATACGCATTTTGCCTCCCATCTATTTCCTCTGCATTTGTTTCTTCTTCTAGAAGTAGAGCGGATTCGAGTACGGCGGGTATCGGTCGTCGATCCATATATTGATGAGGTCGTCGCCCTGGAAGATCACGTCCAGGAGATGCAGCTCGTCGCGGTACACGAGGGGCGTCGGGTGGGCAGGCGAGCCGCACACTGTGAAAAAGAGCAGCTCGTTCTGAGGCTCAGCCGTCGATGAGGACTCCTTCTGCTGCGTCGGCGACGTCACGTGGTGCAGGAAGCTCTTGATGAGGAGGTCGAAGTCCATTTGGAGCTCCTTGGCGCACAGCCACTTGAGGAGACACGTGTGGAGTCGATCGAACAGCACTTGGTGTTCCGGGAACGACTCGAGGAAAAATGGCCTCGCGACGTCCATGAGCAGCTTGAGCAGCGGCATGAGCTTCGTCGCGAACGACCCGGTCTTGGCTCGCACGTGGAGCTTCGTGAACTCGCTCGACGCCACGCGGATCTTGCCGTAGGCCTGGGACGGGTTGTTGGTCGGCGATGGGATGCGGATGATGTTCTCGACGTCGTCGTCCACGTCGTTGACGCCAGTCGTCGAGTGGACGGAGATGGACAGCGCGGGGTGCTTTTCATTGGTTTTCTCGGTCTCGACCTGCTTGGCAAAGGACGGCGAGGGCGTCCACGGCGCCGTCATCACCGTGGCACTGGAGAGGCTGCGCGTGTGGTGCTTGGCGATGAGTGCGTCCACGTCCAGCAGCACGTCTGTGGAGAAGTCGGTGAGCATGGCCTTGAGAAGCACACGGTCGTCCGCCTTCGCGCGTTGCTTGTGCTTGTGGTGGTGGCGGCGGTGGTGCTTTGAAGCGAGTGGAAGCAGCAGCTCAATCTGCAGCCCAATGCGGTCGTTACCCAGCGCGATGGTCTGCACGCGGTAAATGCCCAGCGACAACGCCGGCACGTGGAGCGAGAGGTTCACGGGACCAGTGAAGTCCAGGTCCCGGAACGAGCCGTGGATCGCACAGTCCGAGCCTGTGCCCTGGACATGGCCGGCGACCTCCAAGCTGAGCCGATCGAGGTTGCGCTTGATGAGATCGATGCCACCTTTCAACGCGCGGCAGAACTTACTGAACGCCTTGAGGCGACTGCGGAACGACGAGTCCATTTGTAAGTGGATCGTCGGATCCAGCAACTGGGCGCTCTGCGCGTGGGCAGCCATCGCCGCCGCGGTCGTCACCTTGGGCTTGCGGCCGAAGCGGAAGCCGTAGATCAGTCGATCGGCTTCTTCCCGTGGCTTACTGTAGTCGATCCCGAGCACCACTCGCTCGAACATTTGGGCCATGGCATCCACGACGCTCATGGCGTCCACGGTGCAGTTGAATCGCGTCACTGCCATCTCGACTTTGGCGGGCTTGCGCGTGAGGATCGCGATGCGGTCAAAGAACTTGTCCATGTCGAAGAGCTCGTACTTGCTGGGCGCTGGCTTGTCGCCCTGGGCCTTGAGCTTGCGGATGTACACGAGCTCCAGCAGTTGCTTCCACGTCGCGCGCAGCTTGGTGACGTGGTCGGCGCCCCCTTCTTCTTGCTCTTTGTTGCTGAAGAAGGCGTTGAAGTAGTCGCAGATCGAAGACACCGACCGGAACGAGAACGGCGACGGATACAGTCCGCACTGGCGAAGCGCGACTAGCAAGTTCAGCTGAGCCGGCGTGAGTTCCAGCAGCTCAGCGATCTGGCGCATGCACTCTTCCGTATCACTGCCGATGAGCAGGTTCACAGTCGCAGAGGCGACGGCCGCCACGGCAATGAATGGAGCTGCTGCGACCGCCGTGGGCGAGAGCGGCTGGCTCTTGGGCGTCGTCTGGCCAGTCGTTGGCGACGTCGCTGGCGTGTGGGAGGTCGAAGGCATGGGACTCGGCGTCGGGGAGGGAACTGGGGGCTTGGGCTTCACAATACCACTCGTGAGCTCGATGTCTCGCTCCATGACGTCGTCGATCGGCGCGCCGCGGATCTCAATGGTTCCTTCCATGTCGAGTTTCGCCGGTGGAGACGCAAACGCCATCGCGAGTTCCTGCGGGAAGTACAGCAGTGCGAGATCGCGCACAAGCGCACTGAGCACGTCGCTCATGAGCTTGCGCACGGCCGGCTCGGGCAGGTCGAGACCTCCTTTCGTGCGACGCGTGAAGTTGGTGAGCTCCACGCGCGTGGACTCGGGTGCGAACAGGAACTCCCACTTGCCCGTGGGCTTGTCGGCGAGCCACGGGTTGCGCTCCTTCTCGATCTCGTCCACGTAGATGAGGTACACGGTGATCTCAAAGTCCGAGTTCATGTACATGAGATCCCACAGCGACTTGGGGACGATCGTGCCTTTCTCGCCGACGACCTTGACGTGCTTGCCGCAGCATACAGTGTGGCCCTTGAGAATGATCTTGCACACGGGCGTGATGCCGTGGGCGCCATTTGACTGGTGGCTCATGTGGATAGAGAATGAGCTCTTGAAGGACTCGACCAGAAAGTCTCGCAGTCCGTAGAAGATACCGTCAATGCTGAAGCGAAGCGTGTAGTTCTTCTCACGTGGATGCCAGAAGATCCGCTTCAAAGCGTCCAGTTTCGACTGCGCACACTTGAGTTTACTCGCGAGATTGATGCCGCTCGTGTCGTTCGGGCTCACGCGCGAAGCCGTCGCGTTGGACGGCGACAAGCTGCTCTTCCCATCAGGAGACAGTGGGTATTTCGTCTTGGACTTGGGCATCTTGGCGTTGTTGTGCGAGCCGTTGAACAGGTTCGAGCTGCTATGGCGGCGCTTGAGCTGCTCTTCGTGAACAAATAGCTGCATGGACGCGATGGTCTTCTCCAGCAAGTGGATCTGCTGCTGGATCTTCTCCTTCTTGACTGTCCAGCGCTTCTTGCGCAGTGTCCTGTGGCTTTTGGCTTGCGCGTACATCGTCTCTAAGTTCTTCACGGTCATCCCCCACGCCGCATCGATCGCCGGTTTCTCCATCGCCATGGAAAAGGACGTCAGCGTCGCCTCCGTAGGTCCAGACGACGCCGGTGGCGGCCTCTCTGGCGCTGTGTGGACGTGAGGCTTCGTCTCTTCCTCCATCAGCTCAGGCAAACCGATCGCCGCGTACACATCAGCGTTAACGTCCTCTCCGCCTTCATCCTCTTCGTCCGGATCCCCTGGATCGTCGCCTTCATCGTCATCCACATCCAGACTGTCCGGAATCCGGAGATCGTCCTCCTCTTCCTGCTCCGGGCCCTTGCCATCCTCCTTGGCCTGTGCGTCCGTCTCCGTGGAAGGACCCCCCTCCACAGAGATCGACGACGCCGACGACGCCACAGGTGCCTGCGGGATCCGCTCGCGCGTGCGGATCCAGCGCCTCCGCCGCACGTAGTCCGTGGCCTTGGGCTCTTTCCGGCCGCCGTTTTTCTTGACCATAAAGTTCAAATTCGTGAAATCGAACGCGTAGATCCAGCCTTCACTGTCACAGTTGGTGGTCTCTTTGTCCACCGTCCACTCGCTCGTCCACTGCCAGTTCACGGGCAGCTGCGGCTCCACTTTGGCTCGTCCTTGGTGGGACGGCGTGCCGTGGAGACCGCTCCAGCGGCGTCGGTCCGTCGGCAGCAAGTGGCCTGGGTACGACGAGCCCCACGAGAACGACAGCCACGAGTACCGCTGGTGCTCGTACAGGTCGTCCACGGCGACCTCGCCGCTGAAGTCCCGCACGCCGTACTCGCGGTGGACCCGCTGGATGAACAGCTCCTCCTGGCCCTTGTACTGCGCGAGGATCTCGTCCACTTTGTCCACGCGCCGTGGGTCGTGGGCCCAGAACACGGCGGCCAAGCGCTCATGGTACATCTTGCGGTTGGCGTCTGTGCGATTGATGGATTGCATGAGTGATTCATGAGTTAGGAAAATGGCGGTATCTTGGCTAATAATGAGCGGATTTGAGTGCAAATTACGCACCGATGGACGCTTGCGAGTCGTTCTCCTGGGCGGCCTCCATTGCAGCGTGGAGGGTTGGCTGGATGCTGCGTTGTGGCGCGGGTGCCGCGCGTGGACTTGTGCGTGTTTGTCGTCGTTAGGCGACGCTCTCCACGCGATGGGATCACACACGTCACGCCGCTTGAAGTCGGTTTCACAATGTCGCACGAAGGTCGTGCCAACGGAAATGTCTAGATACGGACATTGCCGTAAATAACGAGGGTCCAAATGGACTCTGATTTTTCTCCCCTGGCTCTGACACCCATGCGATTTTGTATCGGTTCTCGTCTCCTCTACCGTAACGTGACGACAACCGCATCAAAGCGCGGACATCAGTCAGCGCTGACTCGCATCATCAATCATCCACCTTCCCAAGCATCCATCGGAACTCTTCGCGAAGAGACCTGGAACTGCGCCACCGTCTCAGGCATAAGAGTCCCACATCCACGACACTGCACACGTCGCATACGCGCCACGTCGCCCGTTTCCGTGCTTGTTGCCTGATCCCTGCGATCCCTGCAGATATTTCCGTCCAAGCTGACGCACCCGACGCCGGATCCGCCACGCAGCAAGCAGTTTGCGTTTCGTCGGGTCTACGGGGCGACGCAGACGACCGAAGATCCCATGCTGGCCAGCTACGCGCCTGTCATGCTGCGCCATGACGGCGAGCTCTCGCCGGAGCTCTCACCGGAGCTGGGCACCAAGGACCCGTCGCCCAAGACGCCGCTGACGACTGCTGCGAATGGAGGAGTACAGCGGAAGAAGAAGAAGCGGCCGAGCAAATGGTGGTGGATGAAGCGGCTCCTGGCCGTGCTGTGCGTGGTGGCGCTGCTCGGATTGGGCTCCGTGCTCATGTTTCGGTTCATCAAAACGGACGAGTTCAACAACATCATCGATTGGATTCAGGTGCGTGGACTGATTGATCTTGGACCATCGATGGGCTCGGACTGATTGATGTTGCGCTGTAGAATCATGAGCTCATCGGCTCGGCTGTCTACATCGGAACCTTCACGCTGTTCATCATCCTGTGGTACGTCCATCACACTCTCGCTTTCACTAGCCGCTCCCCCGACGGATTGATTCATTTACCCGTCCGTCAAACAGCTTCCCGTCGACTGCATTTGAGCTTCTCGCGGGCTACATCTTCGGCTTCTGGCTTGGTCTCCTTCTAGCATCAATCGGGAAGCTCAGCGGCTCCGTGATCTCCTTTTTCATCGGCCGGTACCTCTGCCGTCGCCGCGTGAAGGAGTACATGGAGCGAGGCCATCCGGTGTTCAAGGCCTTCCAGTCGCTGCTGCGGAAGCGCCAGATCCTCATCGTGTTTCTCACGCGAATCGCGTTTTTCCCCATCGCCATGAAGAACTACGGACTCAGCGTGCTGGACGTGTCGTTTGCCGTGTACTTTTCGGCGGCGCTGCTCACGGGGCTGCCGTTTTCGATCATTTGGGTGTACTCAGGCAACGCCGCACAGCACTTGACGACGCTGCTGTCCAGCAACAAGTCGAAAAACAAGACAGAGATCGTTTTCCTGATTGTGGGCGCGTCAAGTGCGCTGCTGCTGCTGTTTTTGATCGGCTTTTACACGCGAAAACACATTTTGATGCTCGCTGCCGAGGAAGAAACGACGGCTTTGCGGGACGCTAAGACGAAGCAAGCAGCCAAACAGCCAACGCGACGAGCGAGCACCACAGTCACGGTCGTGTAGAGTAGAAGATAAAAATCGACGTAGATTTAGAGTAAACGAGAGAAAATAAGGGTTTAGGGTTTAGGGTTTAACAATTCATTTTTGCAAACAACGAAAGCCCAATGCCACCACAGCAACATCAATCAGCGAGATCCACGGCGAGACGAAGTCGACGTCAACGGCGTTCTATCAGTCGGCGGCTGGTTGGGCGACGACACGATCGAGTAGTCGTGGAACAGGAACGACAGCGAGTACCCGACGAGCGAGAGCATGGCGGCGAGCTGGCACGCGGCCCGCAATTGATTGGCCACGGGCTTGACCTCTGCAGTCCCAAGGACGTTAGCCAGAGCAGGAGCTCGCGACAAGAGAAGCTAATCGGTAGTCTCACCATAGTTCCAGAGCTTGGTGTCGACGGTATCGTACCGCATCGTGACGGTGCAGTAGTCCAGGCCGAGGTTGCGGGCCAGGCACTGCTGGATAGTGAGCCGAGGCACGTTGCCCACGACTGCGATGCCGACGGGGAAGTAGACGATCGCAGTCGCCAGCAGCAGCACCGAGCACATGAGCTGCCAGTAGAACGCGCCCTTGATGCCTCGCACGTTGCTGGACGCGACTTCCATGGCCTGGGCGAGTCGCTGGCCTCGCTCGAGGTCGTCGGGCCCACGGTGCGCGTGGTAGTGGTCCTGCGGGTCGGTGGTCGTGTAGGCGATCCACAGGACTTTCCAAATGTAGTAGCTCAGCCACGTCTACAAGCAAGCAATCAATCAATCACGATGTGTCGGAGATGGAGGTTGGCAATAAAAGCGATGCAAGGCAGCGAGTGACTGACGCACGTTGAGGAGAATCGCGACGAGCTCCAGGATGAAGAACCATATCGTAGCCCACTCGTGGGTCAGCGGACACGCGGTCGTGCTACACCAGGACTGAGCATACACAAATGAGTCAGGCAGCAGCCACATTCCAGTGATCACAAGTACGTGTGCACGTACCAAGAGAGGGAGCCCGATAGTGGAGACCACGCCGATGATCAACACGGCCACGCTCACGCAGTACGCCCACAGTGGCGGCTGCACGGCGAGAGCGACCGAGGCAAAACGCTTGCGGTGGTACTCAAAGTTGAAGACCCACGTGAGCGCGATGGCGATCGCAACGAGCGTCAAGCCCACGCCAAACACGTAGTAGCTAGGTGCGTCTACGAGGAAATGCGTCAATAACATCGATCCCACATCGATTTCCCCAGGAGTTTTGTTCTTAACACACCCCGCCCCATGTCTGAGAAGTAGGGCCACGCCAGGCCGCCCGTGTACCGGTGCTTGGCCTTGGTGATGGTGAAGCACGTGATGAGGGTCGTGACCACCGTCGCGGACGCCAAGATCGAAGCGAAGCGCCAGCGACGCAGGCGACCGAACCACGAGCCCATGCCCGCCATCCTGCAGTCCTGAACGACGAATTCCCCAATGAAACAAAACTCGAGATCCCCAAGTCGGTTTGGAGCTACGGAGAAAAATGCTTATGTGGCAGTTGAGAATTTTTTATATCTCGGAATACGCTGTCGTGTCCCAGGACCTTTTCAGCGAAGAGATTGTGGGGAAGGGACGTCGAAACGCGCGAAAGCCAGCGAGTCACGCGCGCGAAAAGAACACGCGATCGCCGGCGTTGTCAGAGGTCGAAGTGTGGTTGGCCCCCGAGGAGAGGTCACGAGTTGCAGCGTTGTAGCTGTGGGTCTTGAACGACAGAGTGTAGCCCACGAGCGTGAGGATGCAGGCGAGCTGAGCCGCGGAACGGAGCTGGTTCGCAGCAAAGTCGTCCTCTGATGGACATCTCGTTCGTTAACCTGATCAACTCCACGATGATAAATCTAATGAAGATCTAACCGTACCATAGTTCCAGAGCTTGGTGTTGGTCGCGTCGTAGTGCATTGTGAGGGTGCAGTATTTGACGCCGAGGTTACGAGCGAGGCATTCGGCGGTCGTGAGGCGCTTGAAAGGCTGGATGATCGCCAGTCCCAGCGGCAGATACAAGACAAAAGCGACGAGGAATAGCACGTAGGTAGCGAGCTGAACATGGTACGTAAGCCGCACACTGTCGAGCTGCGGGGCCTTTGGTGGCTGTGCGGAGGCCCCAGCGACGACGTTGTCTTCTGGGGCTGTTTGACGCACTCTCGCTGCGGCCGCGTAGATTCTCGAGGTGACCACAGTCTAGTCAAACAAAAGAAAATCAGTCTCCATCAGTCGTAGGCGTAGTGCTCACACTACCTACGTTGATGGTGAGCGCGAATATCTGGAGCAAGAAGAAGTAGTAGGCGGCGTAGCTGTGGAGATCCGGGTACGTTGACGTGTCGAAAATGGCCTGAAAAGCCACATTGTCAGACTCCATACTGTAGCATCTTCCTTCTCATACTTAGGCGGTGTTCTTACTAAGATGGGCAGTCCGATCACCGACGCGACAGCTAGAGCGGTCGCAGCCGTGGAAAACCGCTTTACGGCAGGCGAAATGGCCTTGGCGTCCATCGACGTGAACGTCGCTCGCTGGAATTGCGCGTTAAAGAGCCACGAAATCGCGAGCGTGACGGCGATGAGCGAGAGCCCGACGCAGAAGACGTAGTAGGCTGGCGAGTCACGCCCCATGTCGGAGAAGTACGGCCAGTCGAGGCCGCCCACGTACACATCGCGCGCCTTGGAGATGGCGACGCAGGTCAGGAGCGTGATGACGACAGTCGCCGTCGCAACGATGGGCGAGTAGTCGCGCAGCAGCACCGTGTGGACGCCCGCCATTGCGTGTGGTGGGGGAAGACCAAGAGTGAGGAACGACAAGGTCGGTTCAAATTCTTTTCTTGGAACTTGCAATGTGAGTGAAATCTGTGAAATGTAATAAGTGAGACCGTCAACTTCAACATGAGGAGGTTCATTTTCTTCAAAGTATAATACTGTGCACCCTGGAGCTAAACAGCTCCGACCTCAATAAACGTCAGCGACCTCGGCAGTCGCGAAGCTGGAGAAAGAAAACCACTACACAAGTCAACCGCTGCGTCAGTTAGGATTCGCATTCAGATGTTTGAGCCTCAAATGCATGTTCATGCATCGTGCGATCAAGGAGATGGAGTCGTTGGCTCCCAGATCTTGGAGTACGCTATCGTGCGGGAGGAATGGCAGCAGGCGCTCAACGCACGCGAACATTCCCTTCAGCGTTGTTGTCCGGGGTCACTGTCGGGGTTATGATGGTCATGACGGCCTCGGACTGCTCCTGAGCTGCAGCGTTGTTGTCATGGGTCTTGAACGACAGCGTGAAACCCACGAGCATGAGGATACACGTGAGCTGTGCAGCTGAACGGAGCTGCGTGGACAAACCATCGACGATGCCATGACCGTTTTGACCTCTTGCCGTCACTGATTTTGTGGAGGTAGCCGCACACGTAGTTCTTGGGGGTCTGGGACTCGGACGAAAATGCATACCCACCACCGAGGAGGTCCGCGTGGCTCGCAGAATGATGCTGAGCAGCGTCTGTCGACGAAGATCCAGTTATTTCTCCGTGCAGGATTGTACGACCAGCCTTGGAAGTCCCACCGCCTGGCGTCTTCGTAATGTTTCGGCCCTTCGTGTGTACACCACGTGTTCGAGAGCCACGTGCGTACCGTGAACTCGGACAACCAGAAGATCCTCACACCTTGGGGAGTATTGAGGAGTCTTCCAAGTAGTCTAACAGATACGTGCATTCACACTTGAGCATGCATCATTCGTCCTCCCTGAGATCCACGACTCGGAATTCGTCAGATTCGATTCCCCCCAAACGCCCAGAGCAACAGTGTCCTTCGCACCTTTCACGCCCGTAGATGGTGCCGTACATCATGAAAATGTAGCTGATGCGGTCCTCCGTATTGCCTCTGCACCACACCACACCATAGAGTTCCGCATAAATGAATCACTCCGAATTGGGCCGTCAGTTCGTCCCCACCTTCTCGTACCACAGCGCGAGCGTGCACACAAACACCTCGCGCGACATTCGCGAAGTCGCCCTCTTCGTCGGCAAAGCACTTGATGGCCGCCTCTAGAGACACAATTCCGTGAGTCTTCTTATAATCACGATATCAACGCCCCAATCCAAACAAAAACCCACCGCCATAGAGCCGCCGCAGCAGCCTGGACAACTCCTTCTTCGCGTAGGCAGCGTAGTTGTGCAGATCCCGGATACGTGGACGTGTCGAAAATGGCCTGCAGTGCAACGAATCCCACAAACATTAGACTCCCCATAATCCTTCCTTCAGTGGAGCTACTGCAGTGCACTTATCACCAGAATGGGCAGTCCAATCACCGACGCGACTGCAAGACTCGTTGCGGCACTCAACGAACCTCTCACGGATCGCGAGGCCGTTTTGTCCTCCATCGACGCGAGCGTCGCTCACTGGAATTGCGCGTTGAAGAGCCACGAAATCGCAAACGAGACGGCGATGCAGAAGACGTAGTAGGCTGGTGGATCGCGGCCCATGTCGGAGAAGTACGGCCAGGTGAGCCCACCAACGTACACTCCGCGCGCCTTGGAGACGGCGACGCAGGTCAGGAGCGTGATGACAGCAGTCGCCGAGGCAACAATGGGCGAATAGTCACGCAGCATCGTGTAGACACTCGCCATCGTGACTGAGGTCGCGTAAACTGGAGAGTGAACATTCGTGGCTCTCGGCGTCGATGTTGTATTTTCCGTCAAGTGCGACAAATGAGACGGTTAACTTCAAGGTTTTCTGCAGTTTCATTCAGTCTAGCAACACTGGAGACCGCCTCCCCAGCCTCACACACAAATACACGCCAACGAACGCGCTTCTCGCCTGGGATCTAGGCAGCCGCCACACTGGAGAAACCACCACACACAAATAACGGCTCGGTCAGTTAGGGGTACACGTTTCGGTTACTCAACCTCGACAAACTCCACATACTCGTTGGCCTCGACGTAGTGCTCGCTGTCCACGACACGCGAGTAGTCGTGAGATAAAAAGGAGATCGAGTAGCCCACGAGCGTGAGGATGCAGCCCAGCTGAGCCGCCGACCGCATCTGATTGACGGCGAAGTCGCCCTCTAATAAACGCATTCACAAAGTGGCAGTAGCTGTTAGTGCTGGCAGCCTTGGCAGGAAAAACGAATCGTGTGATCGACGTACCGTAGTTCCATAGCTTGGTGAGGGTCTCGTCCTTGCGCACAGTGTCCGTGCAGTACTTTTGACCCAGGTTCTTGTCGAGGCATTCTTGCACGGTGAGCCGTGGAGCCGACTTGACGACACTGAGACCGACGGGCATGTACAGCAGGAACGCGACGAAGAACAGTGCGAACGTCGACGCCTGGATCAGGAAGGTGCGACGCACGCCGTCATAGCGCGGGACCTTGCTGCCGCCGTCGCCGTTCATCGTCGCTGGGTGATCGCCCATGAACACTGTCGTGTCGCGTCCCGCCTGCTCGTACTTGTAGATCTTGTAGCTGACCACAGTCTACGTAACGCAAAGCGACGTGAGCGCACCACCCATGAAACGCCTGCCAGCATGCTATACTCACGTTCACAGTGACGGCGATGGTCTCGAGGAAGAAGAACCAGTAGGCGCCGCTGTTGTGGACCGACGAGTACGACGCCGTGCTGAAGAACGCCTGATTAAAACGCCACCACAGTTGCCATCAGACTCACACAGCCACGGTCTCAGGTACACGAACAGCGCCAACAACCCACCAGCGTCGGCAGACCGACGACGGAGACCACGCCCAGCGTCGTGTGGACCTGTGCGCAGCGCAGCACGGCCTTGGAGAGCTGTCCGTTCTCAATGGGCCTGCGCAGGATCGCGCGCTGGAACTGGTAGTTGAAGTACCACGTGCAAATCAAGGCGATGGCCGCGGTCGTGAGCCCGACGCAGAACACGTAGTAGCCCGGCGAGTCGCGGCCCATGTCGGAGAAGTACGGCCACTTGAGGCCGCCCGTGTACACGTCGCGCGCCTTGGCGATGATCACGCAGGTCACGAGCGTGACCACGACGGAGGCGGACGCCACGATGGGCGCGCACCAGCGCAGGCGCTGCAGGAGCACAGAGGCCATCGCGGCACAGGAGGCGGACGGGTGGAGCGCGTGGCTGCCGTTTGGCGGATTGGAGACTGGGGGCGTCAGGAGAGAGAGAGAGAGAGAGCTTTGACGAACTGCGTGCGTTGGGTTCGGAAGCGGCGGCTGAACGACTTGTGCCGACTTGGAGAAAGTACGTGCGGTACGAAAGGATCCGAAGAGGCGGCGAGCTCAAGTGAGTGGGGGCAGAGAAAGGTCGAAATTTCGTTTCGTGTGTTCAGTCCTGGGTGCGGAGGCAGCTGCTGCCATCTCAAGATGGCTTCCCGGAGGATCATTTTGACTTGGTGTACTGTACACTCCATGCCATCTCATCCAGCCAGGTGGCGCATCATGTGGAGGAGCAGGCGGCTGATGAAAATGCCTTCCAAGGCGAAATCTCCCTTCTGCCTACACTTAGCGTGCGACGCCATGACCTCCCTTCCAGTAGAAGCAACTTCCAGGCATCTATCGTGCTTTGTCGTCAATCGCGTGCACAATGATGGCTGCCACGGGATCCGACTGTCCTCGCTGTCACAGACAACGCGTGGCAGTGACAAGTCTCCGCTTCAACGCCTTACCAGCACTTACGACCGAATGACTAGCATACTGAGCAACGGCACACGGCTGTACGGCAACAATCTCCATTGATCGGCGTCGTGATCGTGCCCAAAGCTGGATCATCGTCGCCTCAAGGCGCTTCCTTGTCATCATGGCTACACGAGCGTCTCACCCGATTCTGGCACTGTTGTCCTTTCCGGATATTATACAGATATGTTTGATCAAGCCAGATATTATATGGATATATCTTGTCCAAAAATGTATTTACTTGGTCTATTTCAGCCAATCAGATGCATTCGTAGCTCCTCATTTTCCGACCGCGTCGCCCCGTTGTCACGCTTATGACCAAGTGAAGCGCCGACTACAGAGCCCAAGACGTTGGATGCTGCCGACCGTCCTGCCCATGGTGAACGGCGGCGGCGTACTGGGCGTGCCGCCCATGAGCACGCGCTCGCAGGGTGTGACCATGGAGGGCAAGAGCCTCTTCACGTGCTCGCAGTGCGGCGCGCTGCTCAAGTTCCGCAGCAACGTCTCCCCGATCAAAGGTCCGTGTGCCGCTGCATTCTCACGGTTCTCTGGTTGCGATTGGCGGCGTATTGATGGAGATATTGGATTGTTGTTAATGACGCAGACCGTATCGCATTGCTGCGTGAGATCCCCATTGAGGCCTCGGACGCCGTGTCGACGGTAGACGGCGCCGGCATCCAGCAGCCCGTCGTCATCACGGAACTCGTGTGGGAGAACCAGCAGCGTGTGGCTCGTTCGCACGGAAACGACGAGGAGAACGGCCAGTTAGAAGATGCGTACGAGTGGGTCCACGTGGCGTTTGATCCCGTGGCTGGCGTGGCGCCGTTTGTGAGCGCGAACCGCGGCGGCCTGGGCACGACGCTGGAGGAGACGATCCCGAACCGACTGCTGAGCAAGGCGCACTTGTGGCTCAGTGAGACCTGGGAGGTGGACAAGAGCTTCCCAGAGTGCGATCTGGAAGGATGGATCTACTCGAAGGTGCCGTTCGATCCCATGAACCCGGAGGAGGGACTGCTGGCGCTGGAGCTGGGCGAAGAGGAGGAGAGACCGCCCCAGGACGCGACCATGAGACGAAGGCGCTACGCGCGGAAGCGCCAGACGGACGGCAGTGATCTGAGCTGGTTTCAGGAGCTGCTGGACTGCAGGTATGTCGTGGGTTGTTGTGTGGGAAACGAGGCGGGATACTGACTTGGCGATGATGGTCTCAGCTCGCTACTACTGGACAAGAAGATGCCATCGTGCCATGACTGTGAGCTCTCGATCATCCAGAATTTGCAGTAGTACGTGCCGTTGTGCTGCATATTCCGCGGAGGCTCCGAGTTGCTGACGTGTAGTTTTGTATCAGCACGCTGAATGGCCTCGAATCCGACCGGCAGCAGTACCAGGCGTTCCTCTCAGATTTCACAGTCGAGGAAACGAGTGACCAAAGCGACGACTGGAGTATCGACGCTGAGATCCAAGCACTAGAGCAAGAAGAACGCCGTCTCCAGGCCGAGTTGTCGACGCTTGAGGTCGACTCGATCCACGTTTTGTCTCGGAGACGCGACCTTTGGTCCACGGGCACGGACCTCGAGCAGCTCATTCGCGGCACGTTCACCGAGGGTGCTTTCCTGCAGCATTTGCTAGGTCTCAGCCGTGATGAACGCCAGTCTGTCGGCGTGTTTTCCGTCCACGCGTCCGACATGCTGCGTCGCCTCCAGCGGTACAACGTCTGCAACGACGTCTTCCATATCTGGCACGACGGTCTCTTCGGCACGATCAACGGACTTCGCTTGGGCCGACTACCGACTCGGCCGGTCGAATGGGTCGAGATCAACGCCGCGCTGGGCCAGGCCGTGCTGCTGCTCGCGACGATCGCTGAGCGTGCGAATTTCGAGTTCACGCGCAACAAATTGGTGCCTCGCGGCAGCTACTCGCGCGTGGTGAATATGTATGGCAAGGAGTACAGCCTACACAGCGACGGCGGCATGTTCCGGCGCCGTGGCTTCAACCAGGCGATGGTGCTGTTCCTCGAGTGCGTCGACGATGCAGGGAAGCGAGCCATGCGCGAAGAGCCGACACTCAAGTTTCCATACAAGATCCAACGCGGCAAGATCGGTGATCTCCCCATCTCACTGGGCAACGACGAGCAGTGGACGAAGGCGCTGAAGTACATGCTCACACACCTCAAGTGGCTGCTGGCGTGGGTCGCCAAGAAGTACCCGTGAGCACCTTCACGGGCGATCCAAGCCCATACTGGTACGGAAACATCTACTGTAATTAGCAGCCTTCGTAGTTATCTATCGCGTCGCCATCCACAATGGATTCAAGCTGACTGTATTCGAGGTCGTCTTGGGTCTTGTGGAACGTGAACGTCACAGTGTACCCCATCATGCATAAGATCCACACAAACTGACCAAAAGCTGGGGTCCGGACGCTGTAGAACTTGGTGTCTGTAGACCACCTAGGTCTCTTTCAAGGCTGCAAGTTGGAGATCGTAGTTGTTGAAGCACGAGATCGCGATGAGGACAGCGGTGACGTTGAGACCGACACAGAAGACGTGAGACGCTGGTGAGTCTCGACCAGTTAACCCCTTGGGACGGAGGTTGACATGATGGGGATAAAAAAATCGCTTATGCTGTTCTGAACAGCATAATTGTTTATAGGGGAATTTACATTTTACACTCGTTTTTAGAACTATTTACGAAACGGTCCTGTTTGATACCAATCTAGCAACTAGTGACACATGAGCACTATTTGTCACCTATAGCCAAACTGTCACCTATACACAAACCGACACCTGTAGACTTTGCGGACCTTGGCATTCTTGTGCCAAACGAGGTGTTCCCACGTCACTTGGGCGTTTGCGTGATTAGCGTTCCTCCGTGAGGTAGGTACGGAATGTGGACAGGTGACAAGAAGTCTACAGCATAGACTTGTTGTAGCCGACGATCATCTTCACTGACCAGGGTAAGAGCTTCCGCTGGCTACACAACAGTTACAGGCGACAAAAAGTGCATGCCTCAATCGAACGGTTGCTCAATCAGGAATAAAACGCAACCGTTTCGTAAATAGTTCTAAAAAACGAGTGTAAAATGTAGATTCCCCTTGTTTATACTTGATTTGACTGATCATACTTTGTTCAAGAACAAAAATGGACCTTTTGACACACGTTTGTTGCTAACCTCCCACACAATAAATTCGGCGACTCTAAATCCCGCCAATCAAAGAGCAGGAAGCGAACCCCGGTGCCCAGCAAACGTAGAGAAATTTGGGCGCGAAACCGGCCATGGCGCGACGATCGCGCGCGGCGCTCGAAGGCGGAGGAGATTTTTCCCCATTTATCAAATGGCTATGAAGCTAAACAATAAATGGGGAAAAATACTCCTCCGCAGCAACCATCGCGCTCGCGAAGCTCCTTACAGAAAGTGTTCAACAACGGAAGGTACGTGTATTTAGCTATGAGTCTCTAACAGCGCGATCACGACTTGTAGTGCCTGATGGCGGGAACTCTCCGTTCTGTCAAACAAAGTGGTAGATCTGCGAACAGGTGAGTCCGGGATTCGATGGATGATCACGAATGCTGTTGCAGAGGGACACTAAGCCTCGCTTTCCTTGTGAGCAGGTTGGGCAGTAGAAGGTCGTTGTGCAGCCGCGTTTCTTGTCGCCTTTGAGGCGCGAGCACACCTTGCACTGCCGCTGCCGCAGGCGCTTGACGCCGTTGTTGACGCGAGTGTCGGTTGTCTGGACGATCACGTGCTCGGTGGAGGCGGAAGCCGCATCAACGCCAGCAATCACTGCCTCTGCCGCGCCTTGGACGGTGCCGTGCGCGAAATCCGTCTCCCCTTGGCGAATAAGCTGTGCGTGAAGCTCGAGAAAGAACTCGTAGTGTGTGAGTGGCTTGCGTCGACTGTTCTCGCGCGCCCAGTTGAGGACGATGTACGCGTTGACAAGCGCCATGTCGACAAAGCCTAGAAACAACGACTTGTAATACTTGACATACCTGTTCCGAACAGCATAAATGGTGAGCGTATGCTGACACGAACAGTATAACGATATTATCATACCTGTTGCTCAACTGAAGCGAGTAAGACTGGAGCCGCAGTTGATCGTGCTTGTCAACACCGCCCATGTGTGTCTGGTAGACCAGCACGATGTTTGGACATGGGACCGTGGTGACATCACCATTCTTCTCGCGTCGTTGCACTGATGTCATTGCCGTTCCCACTTGGGACGACAAGAAATACACGGGACGGTTGTCCATCCAGCCGAGCGCAATGAGACCCGGGTTGCTCTTGGCGACGGCCATCTTGAACTCGCCTCGTGGCGTCCCCTTCTTGCGCGTCTTGGAAGCAAACTCCACACCCTTGCACCAACCGAGGCGGTTCTTCTGGATTGTGCCACAGAAATTGAACCCCATTGTGCGGAGTTGCTGCGCCAGCGGGATAGACGAGTAGAAGCGATCAGTGACGACCAAACAACGGCCATGATACGGCTGCCCACGGAAGATCTTGTTCAGATTCCGGATTACGGCTGCTGGTCCGCTGGTTCTGTCCGACGCCTTCCCGTCATCGAGATGAGCTTTCTTGCCAACATCTAGCTCCACCCTGCAAATACAATCCATGTCAGCATAAATCCATTTTGTAAAACTGTTCATGTCAGCATAAGCCCACCTCTTGCAGTAACCGGTGTCCGCACAACACGTCATCACGCACTTGGAGCCCCACTTATGAGGCTTCTCCTTCATGTAGGTCCTTGTAGGATTTCGACGGCTCCTCGACGGTAGCATCCCTTCGTTGATGGCGATGTTCCGACCCAGAGTGTAGCCAGCTGCGAAGGTCCGCTCAAGCGTCTGCAGAATCGGCCGAATCTTCCACGCTCTATCCAACTTCGCTTGAGTATGTGAGTTGTCGGAGAAGTGGAGGAAGGCCGAGATGAACTTGAACCGGTCGCGCACCAACACGTCATTGAAGGTTCCAGCAGGAATTGCGCCTACACTGTCCTTCGCCCAGTGCATCGAGAGACGCTTCCGTGGACTTAGCACACGCGCTGTGAGCAAACCAATGTACCGGACGAGCTCGTGAGGCAGAATCTTCTTGTACTAGGCGAGGAGCCGTTGTTTGATCTGCTCCTTTGTTCTGGCCTTTGGTGTACCAGCCTCCTTCTCGTACGCAATGTCCACGCGCTGATCGAGTGTCTGCCTCCAGTATCGATTCGACTCACTCGCAACGTGT
>JAADXN010000635.1:0-18441 GCA_023337875.1 Pythium apleroticum | reverse complement strand
CATCCGCACGCCCTATCTTTATATTGCATACAGTTCCCTAGTGTATACGACCCTTCATGGTCTAGTCCCTTGTTCCCTGAAGAGCCACAGCTGAGAATGCGGGACTGGTAGGGACCGTCCCTCAACCAGCATTCTCCGACAGGTGACGCCAGACGTATTTGAGTTCTCACTTTTTACCACATTGGCATTGAAGTGGCGACTCGTCGCTGCGCCTTTTCGACTTCCATGAGCAGGTACACACATTTGCGTACCCTCCGGTCGTACGTACACTTTTGTGAGTCATACCGCACATGTACTGCTCTTTTCAACCAATCATCGTCGTCCAGGTCAAATTTCGAACAGGTTACGCTTCCGAAAAAGTCCAGCGAGCGTACCCCTCCAATCCCGCCGAAGACGAAGGTTACGCTTCGTCACCCCACCTCTGTTTTCTGTTCCACAGTCGCCTTCGGGAAAGGGTGCTGAAGTCTGGCGGGCAGCAGCATGGCGATGTGGACGAGCAACGAGGATGCGAATCTCGAGGAGTGCAAGCTGCTGAGCGGCGGCTTCGCCACGCTGCTGCAGATCCTCTTGGGCCTGATCGCGCTCTCCGTGCTCGTGCTCAAGCGCACGCGCGAGGTGCCGCAGCGGCCGCTCACGGTGCGTGCCGAGTCCGGCGTAGCTGCTCACTTCCAACAGGTCTCATGCTCTCGTTTGTGGTCTAGATCTGGGCGTTCGACGCCTCCAAGCAGCTCGTGGGCGCAGGCTTCGCCCACGTCGCGAACCTGCTCATCGCGATCCTGTTGTACCAGTACCAGAACGACCCAAACGCCGCCGAGCGGGCGGCCGAGGCGGCCGGCGTCGACCAGTGCGCGTTCTACTTCGTCAACTTCACCATGGACACGACCATCGGCGTGGTGCTCAACTGGGTGTTTCTCGAAATGTTCTCGTCGCTGGCGCTGCGCTGCAACTGGTCGTCGCTCACGACGCCCGGCGACTACGGCGACCCGGTGCAGATCTCGATCTGGCTCAAGCAGCTCAGCTCGTGGATCCTCGTGATCTTCGTGACCAAGCTCGTGATCGCCATCTCCATCGTGATCTGCGAGAAGCCGCTCGCGCAGCTCGCGCTGTGGCTCTTCGCGCCGCTGCAGCCGTACCCGCGCGTCGAGCTCGTGCTCGTGATGATCGCGTGTCCGTGTCTGATGAACGCGCTCCAGTTCTGGGTCCAGGACAGTTTCCTCAAGAAAGACGCCCGTGCTGACCACACGCTCGCGGCCACGCAGTCGCCCAGCAAGGCCGAGATGCAAGCCAAGGCCGGCCTGCCGAGCGCCAAGTCGCCCAGCAAGAAGAGTAAAACGCCCAGGTTTGTGATCGACGAGGACGACGAGGACGACGACTACGCGTCCGACAGCACGAGCGCGACGGTCTCGTCCACCACGAGCCGAGGCGGCAAGCGACGCAGTGCCGGCAGCGCCGGGGAGATGGTTTAGCTCGTCAGCCGGCTACGAGCCACGTGAAATGCCATGTCTGTCGTGTAAGTCAACGCGTTGATGGACAAAGTTACTGCGTTTATATTGGGGGGATTTTATAGGCATTTGGGATCCATCTAACGGGGCCTCCCCTTTCCTTATGTGCGCGGGGGCCTGCCTCTCTGTCTTTCTAGGCATCGCCACTCGTGGTCTGCAGCCACGAGTGAAGACGCGGTTGGGAGCTGGAGAAGCGAACCGCGAGTGAGCACGTCGAGTCCGGACCGTCCCGTCGTCCCCTGGTTCCGCTGGGTGCTGTAGTACGTCTCACACACAAAATCTCTAGTTCTTCTTCTTCATGAACAGCATGGCGACCAGACCCAGGCCGAGCAGCGCCGCGCTGCCGCCGATGATCAGTCCCATGTTGTTGGTAGGCTGCGCCGTCTCCTGCGTCTTGGTGCGAGAGCTGCGCTTGGTCTTCGGCTTCTTCGCCTCGACAACCTTCTCTTCTTCTTCCTCTTCTTCTTCCTCTTCGGCATCCGATTCCATGTCTTCATCGACCTTGGTCAGCTTACGAGGACGAGCCTTGCCGTTCGCCGGAGACGACGACACCGACTTGCTCTCGGCCTTCTTACCACCAGTCTTGACCACGTCCACGAGCAGCACGATGCGCTTCCAGCCCGCGCGCTTGGCCATGTTGACCGCCTCCATCAGGCTCTCATCCGTCGAGAGCACGGCAAGGTCACCGTCGTCGTCTTCGTACTTGAGACGCACTTCATCCTCCGGTGTGGCGTTCACCTTCGCACGCACCTGCTCAAACAGCACGCTGATCGTGTCGTAACGACACATGATGCGGTGGTAGTGGCCCTGGGCCTTGTCGCTGACCTTGAACACGAACGCGTCGTCGCCCACGTTCGAGAACATGACGCTGGTCGTGGCCGTCGGCGCGGCACTGATCACCGACGCGCTCTCGCCCAGCTCTGCGTATGCGTTCGCGGCCGAGAAGCCTCGAAGGCCGATCGAGTCGCGGCTTGGAGCCGCGATGCTGCCACGGTACTCACTGCGCTCGAAGTCTTCGATCGTTCCCACCGATGCAGTCTCATCGGCGTCAAACATACCGCCAGCTTCGTCTTGCAGGTTCATGGCGGTGTTCCAGAACTGTCGCCAGTCGCCACCGCCGTTGGCCGTCGACGAGTTAGAGAACTGACCGTAGCTCAGGCACAGCACGTCCGCCATACCGTAGATGTCGCCGCTCTCCGTCAGCACAGGCATGAAAAGCTGGCCAGCATCGTGCATGAGACGCAGGCCGTCCAGGATACGCGCGTTCGGGCCGAGGGACTCGGGGTCGTTCGTCATGACCTCCTCCACGGCCGTCGTCGAGGCATCCAAGCCCTTCGCGACGAGCTTCCGCAGCAAGTCCTTGGGCGTGAGGATACCGACAATGTCGGCACCATCCACCACCACGGCCGCCTTCTTCGTCGACGCCATGAGCTTCGCCGCCGCTGCGACCGCCGTCGACAACTGCACCACTGGAGGCTTGGGCTCGCCTTCCAGTGCGATCGCGACCGTCGGACGCACCATCTTCTCCATCATGGGGCCCAGCAGTCGCTGAAGCGACGAGCCAGAGCCCAAGTCACGCGAGAACTCGGACGCCGCCGCCTCGGTCGACTGCTGCACCTTCTCCATGCAGCTGATCGCGTCGTACAGACACTTGGAGATGTCGAGCATGCCCTGGATGATGCCATCAGCACCGACAACAGGCAAGTGCTTGAAGCGGCCTTCCAGCATCTTCGTGATCGCCTCGATCGCCGGGTCGTCCATGCGCACACAGCTCGGGTTGCTGGTCATGACAGACGACACGGAGCACGCGTCCGGATCGATATCCTTCGCCAGCACACGACGCGTGATGTCCGTGTCGGTCAGAATACCGCGCAG
The DNA here is from genome assembly GCA_023337875.1 of Pythium apleroticum. Lineage (NCBI taxonomy): Eukaryota > Oomycota > Peronosporomycetes > Pythiales > Pythiaceae > Pythium > Pythium apleroticum. The sequence continues at coordinate 15,064 of JAADXN010000635.1, read as the reverse complement.
CTCGCCTTCATCCGTCGTGATCACCACAGCCTCGGAACGCGACTGACGCATGCGTCGCGCTGCCTCCGTGACCGTGATGTACTCGTTGATGCGAGTCACTGGTCGTGGTCGCAGCTTCGACACGGGCCGCAGCGCACCCTCTGCTTCCTTCCGCTCGACCGACGAGCCCGTGAAACTGCGGCCACGGCTCACGCTCTTCGCCTTGCCCGGTCGTCGCGATGCCTTGGATCCGGCCACACTCACGCTGTGAAGACTGCCGGACTCACTGCGCTCGTCGTCATCGCGCGCCAATGCCAGCGACATATCCCAGAAGGAGCGCCAGTCGCTCGAGTCACCACCACCTGAGCCGTGGACCGCGCCCTTGGCAAACGTACCGTAGCACAGTGACAGGACGTCCACCATGCCTAAGATCGCACCACTGGTCTCATCGACGACAGGCAGGTGGAGGAACTTGTGCTCGTCCATGACGTGGAGAGCATCAACGAGCGAAGTCTTGGGCGAGACTGACTCCGGGTTTGGCGTCATGACCTCACTCACACACGTCATCGCCGCGTCCAGGCCGGCACCGACAACGCGCAGCAGAAGATCCTTCGGCGTGAACACACCAATGAGCTTCTTACCAGCAGCGAGCGACGAAGCACGACCTCCCTTGAAGCCTCCGATGTCCTCAACCACCAAGGCTGCCTTACGCGTCGAAGCCATCAGGCGGGCGACCTCCATGACGGTGTCGGTAGAACGCACAAGTGGCGGCATGGTGTCGTCCTTGAGAATTGTCTCGAGCGTAGGCGACAGAAGCTTCTCCACCATCGGCGCGAGGAGTTGCTGGATGGCGCTGTCGTTGCCGCCCAGTCCGGCACCCAGACCACTGGCCATCAACTGCTTCTCCAGCTTCTCACGGATCGCGCCACTCGACGCCTGCTGGGCCTTCTCCAATCGCGTGATCGAGTCGTACAGACACTTCTGGATTCGCAGCATGCCGGCGACCATACCCTGCGAGTCGACGACCGGCAAGTGGCGGAAGCGGCCTTCGAGCATCATGAACATGGCGTCCATGGCACTGTCCTTCTCGTCGACGAACTTGGGGTTCGGCGTCATGGCGTCACTTACGCTGATGAAAGTCGGATCGTTGCCCAACGCCACCACACGACGCGTGACGTCCGTGTCCGTCAAAATACCCTTGAGCACACCATCGTGGGAAATCACGAGCGCGGCGTCCGTGTGGGTCAGGCCCATTTCACTGGCCGCCTCAGCCACCGTCGAGTCTTCCCGAATCGTGACGCACTTGGACGGACGGAGCTTGGAGACTGGACGCGAGTCGCCAGTCACTGGGCTGGCCTTGCGAGGTGCGTCGTGAACACTGCGGTGCATCATCGAGAAGCTGCTGCGGAAACTGTGGACCGACGACGTGTCGTCATCGTCATCCATCGTCTGCGCGGCATCGAACGAGGCGTTCCAGAACGCACGCCAGTCGCTGGGGCTTCCCTTGGCGAACGATCCGTAGCTCAGAGAGAGCACATCCACGAGACCAATGGCCTGCCGGGCCGTCTCGGACTGCAGCACGCCGAGGTACAGCGTCTTGTTTTCATGCATTGAGTGCATGGCTTCAATCACCGTCGTCGAGCCGTAGATCGTCACAGCATCCTCCGACATGACCTCGCACACAGGCGTCGTGTGGACGGGCAGTCCCTTGGCAAGCACGTTCTCGAGCATGTCCTTGGGTGTGAACAAACCGAAGTACTGGCCGCGGTTGCTCACGACAAGCGCCGCCTTGCGGGTCGCCGCCATCACCTTCGACACTTCGTACACGGACGTGTATGGCTGGACACGCGGCGGCTCGACACCCTCGTGGTCGATGACGCTCTTGATATCAGGTGAGAAGATCTTCTCCATCATCGGACCAAGCAGCATCGACAAGTTCGCCGTCGACGCCACGCCGCGACCACCCTTACCCTTCAGCTCCTTCTCGAGGGACTGGCGAAGCGACGCGTTCGACTGCTCCGACTTCTCCATCTTGCGGATCGCATCGTACAGACACTTGCCGATGTTGAGGATGCCGACGACCGAGCCGGACGCGTCCACGACAGGCAGGTGGCGGAACTTGCCCTCCAGCATTCGGCACAGCGCCTCAATGGCCTGGTCTTCGTTGGCCACGAACGTTGGGTTCTTGGTCATCACATCCGCCACACGAGTCGCCTCGAGCGACTTGTTCTCCGACACGACACGTCGCGTGAGATCCGTGTCAGTGATGATACCAACGAGCATGCCATCGTCCGAGACCACGAGCACGGAGTCGGTTTGACTGCGTCCCATCATGCGCGCGAGCTCTTCCACGGACGCGTTGTCCGAGATTGTAAGCACGCGCGACGGACGAAGCTGTGCGACAGTGCGGTCAACGTCCTGCGGGCCAGCGGCCTTCTTCGACGCCTGCAGTGTTGTGCGTTGACGCGTCGTCGATCCGTGTGCCGACAGGTTCGTCGGTTGGTCCAACTGCAGAGCCGTGTTCCAGAACTCCTGCATCTGCTCTCGGTCCTCACCGTAGATCGTCTCAATCGTACCGTAACTCAGCGCCAGGACGTCCACGAGACCGGCAACTTGGTCCGCGCTGCCATCCATGACGACTGGGATGTTGAGACACTGCGAGTCGTGCATGATGTGGAGCGCGTCGAGCACCGACGTCGACGGCATCGCGATTTCTGGATCGCTCAGCATGACGTCTTCCACACGAGTCGTCGCGGCGTCCAGGTTCTTGGCGACGACCTTCATCACCAGCTCGTTTGGCGAGAACAAACCGATCAGACGGTCCGATCGAATGCCATCCACCACGAGGGCCGCCTTGCGGGTGGTTGACATGAGCTTCACCGCCTCCTTCACTGTCGTGCCCCGCGGCACGCGAGGCGCCGCAGCCGAGCTGTTCGCACGCTTCTCGTTCTCCAAGATCGTTCCGAGCGTGGGCGACGACAGCTTCTGCAACATCGGGCCCAAGAGCTGCTGCACCGTCGATGACGCGCCGCTCTTCTCAAGAGACTGCTTGAGCTGCTCGGTCGACTGCATGGCGTGTTCCAGGCGCTTCGAGACGTCGTAGATACACTTGCCGATGTTCAACACACCAACGATCGTGCCGGTTTCACGACTGACGACAGGCAAGTGACGGAAGTGGCCTTCCTGCATCGTGAGCATCGCGTCAATCGCGCTGTCTTCTGGGGCGACAAACTTGATGTTCTTGGTCATGATGCCCGAGACGGCGACGTCTGCTGGCTCAAGGTCAGCACCGAGCACACGGCGACAGATATCCGTGTCGGTCAAGATACCAGTTAGTGCACCAGAGTCGTCGACGACAAGCAGAGCGTCGGAGCGCTTCTGGCTCATCAGCGTCGCAGCTTCCACGATGCTGACGTTCTCTCCGATCACCACCGCAGGCGTAGGGCGAAGGCTCGACACTGGGCGGATGTTCACATCCTTGTCGCGGTTCTTGCGCTGACGAGCACGGCTCGTCACCGAAGCGCCAGACGTCGACATGCCCGAGACCGACATGCCTGAGACCGAGGCGTTGTCATCAAAAGGATCGTGGTGGTTGAGATCGAACGCGGCGTTCCAGAACTTGCCCATATCACGCGACTCTCCTTGGCCAAACGAAGCCACCGCAATCGACAAGACATCGGCAATGCCGTGAACCTCACCGGACGCTGGTGACACCACAGGCAGGTTCAGGAACTTGCCGTCGTGCATGATGTGAAAGGCATCAAGAACCGTCGTCTCAGGGGTAGTTGACTCTGGCTCCGGCGTCATCACGTCACCCACAGGCGTGTCGAGATCGATGCCAGCAGCGATCACACGGTGAAGCAGATCCTTTGGAGTGAAGATACCGATCAGCTCCGGGTGGTGGCCGTCAGACACAATGAGCGCAGGCTTCTTCGCCTCCGCCATCTTGTGGGACACCTCGAGAATACTTTCGTACTCGTGGACCTGAGGCGCCTGCGTCTCTCCTGGAGCCGCGAGCACATCTTGCAGAGTCGGAGAGAGCATCTTCTCCAGCATGTTACGCAGCATCGCGTTGCCCGACGAGTTGCCCAATTCCTGCTTGAGTTGCGACGACGAGCTCTCGATACGACGAATAGCATCGTGGAGACACTTGGCAACGTTCAGCACACCCGACACAACTCCACTATCCGCACTCACAACGGGCAAGTGGCGGAAGCGGCCAGTGAGCATCATGTCCAAGGCGAAGGCCGCAGTGTCATCCGACGACACACACTTGGGCTGCGGCGTCATCACCGAGCCGATCGGCGTCGTGTGTGGGTCCAGGCCCTTCGACACCACACGACGAGCCGTATCAGTGTCAGTAAAGATACCCGCAAGAGCACCTTCGCCATCGATGATAATGACGGCGGCAGCACGGTTCGCCTTCATGATCTTGGCCGCGTCAAAGACAGACACGTCTTCAGTCACGGTCACCGGCTTTGCAGGACGCAGACGCTCAACGGAGCGCGAGGCATCCGCGCTCGAGTCCTTCTTCTTCAGTCGGTTCACTGTCGAGGCCATCGAGATGGTCGACTTCGCGTACGACTGCGTCGACACGACGGAGCTTCCCGATCCCGAGCGTGGACGGCCCTCAAAAGCGTTTGCCTTGATCGCCGAAATAGCTGGGACAGGCTGTGGCGTTGGGGCCGCGATACTGGGCTTCGAAATCGAAGCACGAGTAGGAGGCGCAGACGGCTGCAGTGTTGGAGACATGGATGCAACTGGCTTCTTCGGCTGCGCAACAATCGTCGGTTGAGCTGCCACACTTGGACCAACCGATGGAGCAGCGCTCACCACTGGAGTAGCTCGGTGAATCGTCGGGTTGGTGCCATGGATCGCCGCTGGAGCTGACATAGGCGCGGCAGCCGCCGCAAACGCCGCCGCAGGTCCAGGCTTCGGCTTCAGCGGGGACGCTGCCGGCACTGGTGCTGGGGCTGGAGCTGGGGCTGGTGCGGGCGTGATCGGGCCGAACTTCTCCCTTCGCTTTTTGAGCTCATCAATCTCCTTCTGCACTGACGCACACTTGTCAAACTCCTTACGCTGCATGTGCTGCGCGATCACCTTGTTCAATCGAGCGAGCTCGGCATCCATCTCCTGTGGCGTCTGCTTCGTCTTGCGAATCGCGACAAGAGCGTCCATGTCAGTCTGGAGAGTGCCGCACTTCTCGAAGTCGCGTGCCTTCATCGCGTCGGCGATTTGAGCTTCAACGGCGCGAATACGTTCATCGAGTTCCGCAGGCTCCAGCTCGTTCAGATCTTCCTTCACGTTGCGGCGCTGCTCCTGCAAGTCCTCCAGCTCCTTCTGGATCTCAGCACAACGCGCGAACTGCTTGTTCTGGGCAGCTTGCTCCATGTCCGCATTCAGCTTGGCGATCTCAGCATCGATCTCCTTCGCCGTGCGAACCTTCTTACGGGCCTCGACGATCTTCTCAAGATCCTTCTGCAAGTTGGCACACAGCTCGAACTGCTTGTTCTTGGCCGCATCTGCGATCGCGTGCTCCAATTCCACGATCTTCTCGTCGAGCTCCTTCGGTCCCAAGCCTTCAAACGGCTGCAGCAAGTTCTTCTCGCGGATGATGTAGCCTCGCGCGTACTTCTGGATCACGATAGCTTGCTGAGAACGGTATCGGTACACCTGAACTTCGCGCTGGTACTTGACCATGTCGACACGCAATCGCAGCAGTCCACGCACTCGGTACGCGGCGTTGCGCAAGCGAAGAAGTTCTCGGCGAGCGAGGAACTGACGAACCTTCGTCTGGATGCGGGTAACGGCAGCGGCCTTCTTCAGATTGCGGCACCACTTCTGCAGCGACCGCGCCGCTGCCTTACACCGCAGAGTGTGCAGCTTGCGGAGCTTGAACGCTACGGTACGCTTGAGGAAAACCTTGGTCTTGCCGAGCTGCCACTGGTCCTTTCCAGCGCCGAGCATCGTCGAGATTTCTTCCACTAGCTCATTGATGTTCTCGGTATCAGGGGCAAGCGACTGGTAGTCATAGAAGAAGACGTCGTGGTCCTCACGCAGCGCAAAGCCACGCTGACGGATCTGGATGGCCTCCATCATACCCGAGTACTTGAGCTGGCGGGCCACGTCCGGATCGTTCAGTTCAGTCGGTCGCTTGTTCTCGTTCGGCTTCAGACATCGCACGTAACGAGGGTTGGCCAAAGAGATCTTGCTCATGAGCTCTTGCAGCTGGAATCGGAACTGGGCGCCAACAGACACCTCACGCAAGTTACGCGACTTGTTGGCTGTGGTGCCGGCCTGGCCACCGGGGGATGGAACCTTCGAGGCAGGCGACGCGACTCGGTCTGTTGGGCGACGCGACATCGCCATCGGGTCCGCAGGACGCTTGGTGTTGCCTGGCACAGCCTCCATTGACTGGACGTTCAGGTCGAAGATGCTACGCACCCAGTCGCTCGCCGACTGTCGAATGAGCTCCTTCATGTCGTCATTCAGCGTCTCGTTGTTCTTGTCGTTGAAGCCGCTGGCGTCGTAGATCACTTCGCCGGCGTAGTGCTTGATACCGAAACGCAGCGTCGCGTCCATCTTTGGTTGCACGTACGAGTCGTGCATGGTCTTGGACGTGTTCGAGCCTGCGTTAGGATCGCGACCGAACGACGCGTGCAGGATGGCGACAAACTTGCGGTTCGCTTCCTCGCCCTTTAGTCGCCACACATCGTCGAGCGCGATGAAGATACCGGGCTTGTTCATTGGCTTGCCCTCAATGAGGTCGAGACACGCCTGGTTGTCCTGGAAGTCGATGTGCTTCCAGTCAATGCCTTCCTTCGTGTACTCTTCCTGCTCCACTTCGAGCATGTGCTGGTTGAAGTGGCGCTGAAGCTTCTCATTCGCGTAGTTGATACAGAGCTGCTCGAACGTGTTCCAGTCGAACTTCTCGAAGCCGTAGATATCGAGCACACCGATGAAACCCCACTTGTCCTGCGGCTTGGAGATCGTGCGGTTCAACTCGGAAACGAGCCACAAGAACAGCGACGAGTAGATCGCCTTGGACAGCGCGTCACGCTTGTCGATGACCTGGTCCACGTGCTGCTGCTGCACGATGACCTTGCCACCCACGTAGAGCTGGCGCGTGAGCAGCGCCTGGAGAAGCGCATCCTCGGTCACGCGAAGCAGACTCGCAATCAACGCGAGCGCCGCCTTCGACTCGTCACCGTGGACGACGCTCGTCTCGTTCTCCATCGCGAACTCCAAGTTGCCCAAGTGCAGCACGGCAGCCAGCAAGTCAAACACACGCTCCTGTCGCGTGTCGTCGATGCCAATCGTCTTCATACAGTGACGCGTTGTCACGAACTCCTCCGCATCATCACTGCAAGCGACACAAAGCACGTTTAATCAGTCAGAGCACGCGCACAAAGCAAACCATTGCACCAAAAGTGATCGCAACGTACGCGGAAGGGAGCTTGAAGCACTGCGACTTGCGCAAGTACTCGTAATCCTGCGGCGTCTTCAGCTGGAGCTTCTCTCGCAGTGCGTCATCGGCGCCGGCCAGCAGCTACATCATCACAAAAACCAATCATCAGTCATACGCATTCGCCATCCGCTTGTCACACGACTCAGCAGTAGCCGTCGTACCTGGTAGAAGATGTGGTAGTTACGTTCGCCGAGCGACTGCGACACAATGCGCGTCTTCTCGAGCAAGAAGTTCATGATCTCGGCACCGACGATCTTGCCGTGGTGGTCGAACTGGATCTCAATGAACTTGCCGAAGCGACTCGAGTTGTCGTTGCGCAGCGTCTTCGCGTTGCCAAATGACTCGAGCAGCGGGTTGGACTCGAGCACGCGCTCTTCGAGCTTGCCCAGCGCCCGCGAGACGCCCGTGTTCGGGCTGGGCGCGCCGTTCTGCAATGCGCCGCGGTAGCTGGTCGCCCGCGCGAGGTACTGCATGATGATCTTGGTGGTCTCGGTCTTGCCGGCGCCACTTTCGCCACTGATGATGATACTCTGGTTCATCGGGTCGAGCGCGCCGCCCTGGATGAGCTGCGTGTACGCCGAGTCGGCGAGCGCGAACACGTGCGGCGGCAGCGCGCCCATGGCCTTGCCGTAGTACTCGGTCATGGCGTTCTCGCCGTAGGCGTTGCCCAGGTCCTTGTACGGGTTGATCGCGATGAGGATCGGGCCGACGTACGTGTAGATCATGTCTTTCTCGTAGCGCTTGCGCAGGTTGTCGAGCAGCGACTGCTCCGAGAGATCCGACATCTGCAGAATGTCTTCAAACGTGGTGGCCAGCGTGCTGTTCGGGTCGTTCTCCTCCTCTTGCATCTTCTTCTTGAGCTTGGCGCGCATCAGGCGCTCCTTGCGGCCGCCCGCCGCGGCGTTATTCGCGCCGCCGCCGCCGCCGTGGTTGCGTCGCGAGCTCATGCTGGTGGAAGATCTGCTTCTGATGTACTCCTGCGACGACGAGCGTCGACCACAGACACGACTGCACCGTAGTACCGTGCGGGTGCGTGTCTACGTAAGTCGCGAGCGATCGCCGGATCGTAAGCCGTAAATTGCGCCGAAGGGTGCGTGCTTGTGCTTGTGTCCCCCCGCGTCTCTGACCGTCGGCGTCGCGTGTAACTCTCCCACGCGACACAGCCAGACGAGCGCTGGATGGATGGAGCGATAGAGAGACAGAGGAAGCGGCGAGCGAGTCGCTGGAGATGGCGCGTCCGTAGCTGCCCGTCGAACAGTGCCGAGCTGCCTGCCTGCCTTGCCTGCGGGAGGATGGAGATCGAGTTCGCGTCGCCCGTGGCGGGTTGGCTCGCGCTGCGCCGCCCTCCGTTGCGGCTCGCTCACCTCAGCCCGCGGCCCAGTGTTTCCAGCCGGAAGAACCCAACGGGAAAAACCTCGTGTCAAATGCAAAACCTCGCAGTAGCTTCAACTGGCACAACGACCTCCGAATACAGACATGGTGTCACGCTACAACTTCATAATGACACGTCAACAGAAAAAGTAGGTGGTTAAAGCGAGGTGAAGAGAAGTGTTGAGGCCCAGAAAAACCTCGGCGAAGAGCTGTGGGTGAAAATGCCGTGCGGCAGCTGGTCGGCCGCTTCAACGCAGATGGTCCAACAGCTCAGCTCTTGGGCACGAGGAGGTCCAAAGCCGATGCGATGCGGCCGTGGATCTGGGATGGAGGCTGTCTGCCTGACTCAGAAAATGAATGGAAATACGCGGAAAGATACATCATGGGAACGGCGGCGGAAGCCTCCATTCGCATCTCTTTCTCTATCTGCACGCGAGCCGCTCATGGATCCGAGTCCGCAGCCACCAACACGGCCCATCGCCATGAACACGCATGTTGCTAACGATACACATCGCCGTCGGCCAGCTGCTCCCGTACACTGACATGCATGCATGCATGCTGAGTACACAGGCGCGCGTGGCCAGCAGAGCTGCCGGTGGCCCTGGCGTCGGGACGGAGCCACGCTTAGTCCACCTTGATGGACGAGTAGATCTTGCGCGTGAACCACAGCGACGACGTCACGCCGACGGCGCCTGTGAGCAGCGCAAGCGCTCCGGAGATCACGGCCATGTAGCCAAAGTACAGCATCGCGCCGATAAAGTTGGTCACGTCCAGGCTCGACCAGTAGTAGTACGCCGAGTAGAGGAACACGTACGCGCCGCACGCACCCGACACGATGAACGAGCGCCACCACCTGATTGATACACACACGTCAGCTAGGAGAAATGGATTTCAGAAGACGCAGGGAGATCAACGCACCAGTTGTAGTCTTCAGCACAGAGCTGGAAGTAGGTGAGGACGATGGTGATCTCAGCACAAGTCTGGACGAGGATCACGAACGAGAGCAGCAGGAAGCCGAACACGTAGTAGTACTTGTCCGTCCATAAGGACGACAGCACGAAGTAGAGCTCCACGAAGATGGCACCGAACGGCAGCACGCCACCGACAGCCGCAGCAGTCGAGTTGGACATGTACCAAGGCTGCGGAGGGATCGGACGTGGGATGTTGCTGGTCGCGACTGGGAATGCGATTGGTGGCTTTCTGCAAATCATTCACAAACCAACAGTCAGCCTCGACTCATTTTTGAAGTGAGGGGGAATCAAACAGCGTACCTGAAGCCGAAGAACGCGCCAGCGAAGACGAGAGGCACCGAGATGCCGGTCCACAGGAAGAACACGAGCAGCATCGAGCCAAACGGAACGGCAGCGTCCGAGCCAGCGCCCCAAACGAACAAGTTCAGGAAGAAGAACAGCACGAAAAGGAGGCCTGGGAACAGCGTCGCCGTGAGAATCGTGCACAGCTGCCAGCGCTTGCCCTTGAACATCTTGTACGTGCGTGCCGACGTGTAGCCAGCGAGCATGCCGAGCAGCACGAAACACACCAGCAAAGCGATCATGAGTTTGCCACGGTTGCTTGGACGGAGAACGCCAACCGCCGCGAAGAAGAGCGTGGTCATCGCCATACCCAGCAACTGGTTACCAGTGCCAACCATGACACAGAAGAGCATCGGGCTCTTCGACGGCGGACGGAAGACGTCAGCGTGGACAAGCTTCCAGCCAGACTCCTCACGCTCCTCCGCTCGCTCTTCCTCAGTCGGGACGCGGTTGTAGCGGCTGATATCACGGTGCAGACTGCGCATGAGGATCATGCCGACCATACCGCTCAGGAACAGCACGATGAGCAGCGCGTTGATGATCGAGAACCAGTGGACATTCGCGTTGCCCGAGCCGGCCTCAAAGTACACGTCCCAACGCGTGCGCCATTCCTTGTCGTTGTCCTCACGCCACTCGACGCTGTACGTCCAGAACACATGCGCCTCGCCGGCCTTGTTGCGGGAGAGGAACATCGGGCGACGCAGCTCCGGCGAGTGCTTGCAGGCCTCCATCTTGTTGGCGTCGGCGTTGAACAGCTTCGTCGGGTATTCGAAGCTGAACGGCAGCACCCAGAAGTCGACGATGCGGCCTTCGTCGGCCGACTCGGTGCCGATCTCGTTGTTGTAACCGATGATGATCTTGACGTGGTTGTTGAGCTGCGGCACGACCTCCACCTCCGGGTTGAAGCTTCCGAGCTCAAAGCCCACGATCATACTTCCATCAGGCGTCTCCGACTTGACCGGCAAGTTGTCGAGGATCCAGTTCACGCGGTACGAGTCCTTGATCTTGCTTTCAAACAGCCTGATGTCCTCCTCCTTGTAGGTCTGCTGGCACAGCACCTTGCATTCCTCATTCTCCATGAACTTGAGCTATTCCATTCATCAATCAAATCGGGGACAAATCAGACTCTTGATCAATCAATCGCAGGCATCATCAATCAGGCGCACGAACCTCATACGGGGAGTTCTGGATGCGGTTCGCCGTGAGGTACTCGCCGAGGTTCTCCGACTTGTACTCGATGGACGGCGGCTGGCAGAAGCCCAGCTTGTAGTAGTCCAGCGGCAGCAGCGTCTCCGACGACGTGAGACTGTTCACGAAGAGCGGGATCGCCTCTCCCTTCTTGTAAGTCGTCATCTGCACGCCGGGCAGCGAGAACGCGTCGCTGTGGCCGCTCATGACGCCCAGCGCCGCCAGCGCCGCGACGCCCATCAACTGCACCATGCTGATTCGCTCAGTGGGTGCGTGGCTTGGTCTCTTGGTCTCCCGCGCGCGTGTACCCCGCGTGTCCTGGACGCTGATCTCTCTGTAGACGCGTGTGACTTCCTACTGTTTGGCCCCAGCGGTCGTTGCGTCAGGTCGCACCTACAATGCGATCGGGTCCGTTCAGTTTATGGAACGAAATTTTATTCCGTCGGAGGCGGTACTCACTGCACATTAGGAATATTGCAGAAGATGATACAAATGGACATCTCTCGCAAAAGTTGATACATAATGTATTTTACATCGAATATAACTGCCACCTTGGGTAAAATACTGAATGAGACTGCTTTCTGAACGAGCTTAGATACACTTTTATTTGCGTAAAAACTGCACATTTTTCAAACTTTTGTGTACTTTTAGTTTTCGTTACACTTTTACGTGCGTTCTATGCACAGATTCGTATCTTTTCTGCACTTTTTACACTTTTGAGAAGCCCTCTCGGGAATTTATCCGAAATATAAAACAAAAATACACAAAAGTGTGAAACATAATTACACAAAAGTCAGACAAGTAAGCCTGTTATTACTGGAATACTCAGATGGCCATGTAAAATTCAGTAATATTGCAATGCACAAGTTTCATTTCACGAAATATTACGACAAGAATTCGTGAATCCGCAACCATCTGTGAAAATTTTCCACACCCCGACCTGTACTTAATGCGCTCGTGCGAACCTACTTAACCGTACCTAAGAGGAATGGTTCGGTTACTCGAACGTCGAAAGTCGTACTTAATACGTTCCTCGTACTTAGTAGGTCGTGTCGAAAGCCTGGAGAAGGCACCAAGTAAGATGCGGATACTTCCAGTCGACATCTCTCCCTCTGCTCCATCCTCGCGTGCGATGTCGGCATCGAATTCATCACAGGAATCAGCGCCACGTGCCCCAGCTATGGAGTCTGCGCCGGCGCAGCTCGCAGACGTTACCCACCCGTGTACAGGGCGACATCTCGCGTCTCAGCCGTCGTCTCCGTCGCTGGTGGCTCAGACACCGGACACTTCCTTCTCCTCAGGTCTGTCTGCGATAGCGTCAGTGTCATCTCAGGTCGCGGAGGGACAGCGCGCGAATAAGCGCCGGCGCACATCGTCCGTCTCAGACGCCTCGCCGCCGCGAAAGACAGCTAGCAAGATGTCCATGCTCGACGAGGCGTGCAACGTCGTTTTCGGTGTCTCGGATGGGAGCTCACACACGAAAGTCCACCCGTCGGCTTCGATGCGCGCGACGCCTGCATCATCCGAGTCGCTGGCGTCTGCTACACCCGTTTTTTCCGCTGCTGTACTCTCCGGAGGTCCCCAGTCGCCATCCCCAGTAACGCCCGTGGTCCCTGTGTCTCCAATGTCGTCGGCCCTCGCATCGCCTGCTGACCGAGAGTCTTCGGCTCGTGTTCTTCGTGCTAATCCTGTGCCTTCCGTGTCCGCGCCGCCTGGAAGCCCAGCTTCGTCCGCCTCTGCGTCGCAATGTTTTTCGGCGACCCCGCCCTCGACCCCAGCCCTGCCGGTGTCCACGCTGCACTTGCCAGACTTCGCTACTCGCATCGCACGTACGGCAGACGGCTTACGGGAGCGTCTCCTCTGGACCCGATTGCATGAGCTGGAGGGGTGGAAGAGAAAGCTGGAAGATTTGTCAAAGGCGCTCGCGCATGCTGAGACGCTGCGTCTGGAGATCGAGGCCGGTGTGAACGCAGATCTAGCGAAGGTGACCAAGTTGGCTGAGGTGTGCCTGGCGGGTCGTCCGGAGATGGATTTGGCCACGCCTTTTTCAGACTATCTGAAGACTGCAATCGTCTTTTTGACGCGGCTGGAACACGGGTCGCGCCAGTTTGAGTGAGCGCAGTTACCGTGAACGTTCTCGCCGACAAAGTCGGAGATAACTAAGCATGAGAATGAAAGATGTTGCTCGATTGAATCTTGCTTTAGTATATCTGTCTTTTTGAGCAACCTACGAGTATACTACGCAGATGTCGGCAGATCCTTACGCATCGCGTTTCCTCTTCTTACAGCGCTTCACGCACACCTCGCACTGGCACTCAAACCACAGGTCGTCTCCGTAGTCCACCGTTATCTCTTCGCCCGCTTCAATGTCACGACATGTCGTCGCGACGATGAGACGCCCACCCGTATTCATCATCTCGTAAAAGCGAGCGGAGGGGCTGCAGCTGTGGTTTAAAAAACGCATCAAAGATCCACCTAGACGAGCGTCCACACACAGCAACTGCGATCCCCACACGTCTCTGTCCGCATGGAAATGGAGCCGGAACCCTTCGTTCGCAGCTCGCTGCCGGTTGTCGCGGGGTTGAAGAGAGAGGAACCCGAGATACTCCCCAATAACGACACCACTTGGAATCGGCCGCGTGGCTTGAAGCGCGTAGATATCAGTGTGTTTCACTCGCATAAGGCGAACCGAGTCGTGATTGCCAGTGCCGTTGCCGCACCTCCCTTGGAATGGGCAGCAGGACTCGTCACAGTACACGTGGACACGGGCATTTTCGCACGAGTCGGCTCGACAATCACCACGTCTGGCACACGAGCAAGCTTGGAAGGGTGGCCCTCCGGGGACGGGGATGTCGTTGGGGTTGAAGTTGTCCGCGAGGTGGATAACACCGTGTGGCCATCGTGCAGGGACCAAGTCAGGATCACGAGGGCGTGGGATCGGTCGACCAGAGGTGCGGCGAGGTGGGTCTCGGTTGGCTGGACGTGGTATGTCGTGGCGGTGCGAGCCTGCTTCGAATAACGACCGAAGGCTAAGCTGTGTCTCCTTCTTACGCGAGCCGGCGGTTGTAGATACGGACCGCGACTGGATGTTGGCGAAGAGGTACTCAAAGTCCGAGTCCGAGTCAGTGTCACCTATCACAATGGCGATGTCGGCGTTGGACGCCGTGCTGACCGACGTTGACGCGGTGCTGACCGACGTTGATGCCTCGTTGGACGTGGCGCCGGCTGACGTGGACGGCACTGTCGCTTGTTTCGAGACGCTGGCTGACGTGGACGGCGCTGTTGTCTCTGCAGGTTCCGTCGTCGCGGCGTCCTCTTCACGCGCTGCAGCCTCCGCCGCGGCTCCCGGAGTCGCGTGTTTCTCCTCTTCTAGGTCGACGTCGGAGGCAACTCGCTGGCGCTTGATCGGTCCGCCACCAGCTTTCGCGCAGGTGATACGACTCGATTTTGGCTTGCGTTGTTCGGCCGCACACGTGATACGACTCGACTTCGGCTTCGGCTTCTGGTTCGACAGCTTGGGTATCTGCTGAGGTGGTTGGCTGGACGTCGGGGCCATGATGATCGTCCGTGTTGGTGATGTTGGTGAGTTTCAGAATGAGCGAGAGAAGTGAACGCGGGAGTTTTGATCATTTGAAATGCACCCAGCTTGATGACTCCTTGACTTCATGGCACTTTCACACTTTCACAACTTCATGGCACTTTCACACTTTCACAACATCATGGCACTTTCACACTTTCACAACTT
>JAADXN010000634.1:0-18444 GCA_023337875.1 Pythium apleroticum | reverse complement strand
TGGAGATTCGATGCTCGAGGCGGAGCGTAAGTCGAGCTCGCGCTCCTCCTTTCTCTGAAGTTTCTCCGCAAGCCGACGATCTCGGTTGAGATCCTCCCAGTACTGCTTCGACTTGGACCGAAGTGCGCGACCCGCCACGGCTGGAGCCACGGCTGCAAGTATAGGAGAGACTCGCCGGCGAGGGATCCCGGATGCTGCAGTCTCCATATCCACGGCAAGCTGGGCCAGCTCGCGCATGGGCTCCGACAATGAGATTTCGGTATGCGGATCGGTGCTCGGGTCGGTGGTCTTCTCAGCGATGTCTTGGTCGGCTGCTTGTTCTTCAAGCTGGGCTGCTTCCACCACAGGCAAAGTCGGTGTGCGCTTCGGTGCTGGGCTCGATGGTTTTCTCAGCGATGTCTTCGCGGGTTCCACCTTCGACAGCCATCGATCCATCCCCAGATGCAGACGCGGCTGGCTGCAGACGGCTTGAGTTGACCGGTTCGGGCGTTGCCTCGTCCGCGGCATCTGCAGCTGGCTCCGCTTCCTCCATGTGCACGTCGGAGGCTTCTTCGGACCGCGAGCGTTGGTCTTCATTCGCACTTTCGTCGCTCACGTTGACCTGGGCATCTTGGTTCGGCTCTAGAGGCTCGTTCTCCCCCGCCGCGTCGCCCCCACCGTTGCTCTTTGCATCGCTGTCGATGGGGAGCACGTCGGCAACGTCTTGGCTTTCGGTTTCCACGGGTTGCACAGTCGCTACTGCACCCATTTCGCGTGCGCCGGCAGCTTCGGTCTGCCGTTCGGTACGATCTACCGCCACCTGCCCATCCACTAAGATGCGATAGCGTGAGGCCCAAGCATTAAGAATAGCCAGCAGCATTTTGATTGAGGACTTACCCGTTGAAGGTTTGGACTTCGCAAGGCGGGGAGACTGACGGCGCACGACCATGGTGACTGTGTTTCTGGGAAGCGAAGAACGAGTGGAGGCGGGCTTGATGGCTGGGGACGCTGTGTGATGGCTGGGGATGCGACCGTTGGCGGCGCGCGACGCCACAACCTGCGCCGGCTTGCCGGTACGTCCGTTGGCGATACGGGATGCGGCAAACTTTGAAGTGATGTGCGAGACGAATGACTTGGGTAAAATTACGAGAAGTAGTCCAGCGTCGTCTTCGGCTTACTATTTTATATTTTTCATTTCTTTCGCAGCTGAAATTTTCACATGAGAATATTCCTCCGGTTCGGGTGTCATTCGGTGGCGATCGGTGAATACTAATCGGTATGCTTATCCTAAGTCGCTCGTCGCCTCTGTCCGCGACCTCCTGCAGCGCGAGCATCATCGCGCGCTGGTGCGTGAGCACGGAACACACGCCGTCCGTCGCCACGATGATTGTCGTCTTGCCCGCGGCGAGCTCGCTGTTCCGCACCTCGGGCATCGGGATCACCCAGCCACGCATGCTCTTGCCCTTCATATCCTGGTCACTGATAGACCTGAAGGGCTCCAAGATGCCCGCGATGCGGTTGTTCCGGATGACGGCACCGGCCTCCAGCGCCCGCTGTTTCTCGTTTCGATTCGACGCGCAGTGGTCGTCGGACAGCGCGACAATGGGCGCCGCGTACCTGTCATCGGCACAGCGCCAGCTCCCGCAGCCCCTGCGGACACTCGACTTGTCCGGCGCCTCGCGTGCGATGGCTCTGCAGTCGCCGCAGTTGAGCACGAGCTTGCGGTAGCCGGCGTCCTCCTTGCCGTAGAAAACCACGACGGCGTTGAAACACGCGCCGCTGTCGTCCATCTGCCTCGCGGCCATGGCCAGGAACGCCCTGTCCAGTCCGTCCACGGCCTACTGGATATCCTGCGCCTTCTCGAAGCCGCTCTTCTTGTACACGGCTTCTAGCGTCCCGAACAGCTTCTCGACCAGGAACTCAGCCGCGCGGTCGCCGCCGTGGCCGTCCATGACCACGAACAAGTGGAAATGCGGCCCGCGCTTCACCAGATACCGGTCCTCGTTTGCATGGCCTGTGCTTCACCAGATACGGGTCCTCGTTTGCATGGCCTGTGTGGCCTTCGCTGGTCGTGTGGCCCAGCCCGCGGATCTTAGGCGGCGCGTTCACGTACGGCTCATCCAGCGGCTCAGCGGGCTCGTCATCGTCCTCTTCGTCCTCCAGCGACACACATGCCGCCAGTGTGAGTGTGTAGGTACGACGATGGATGCCGGGATGTGCTGGATGACGTGCGCTGCGTTCTTGCGTGCAAGGGCCTCGTCATGCGATGCACGCCCGAGGGAGAGCCAGTCACGATGCAGCCCACGTCGGCCCCACACTCGATGCCTCCGAAGTTGACCTACCACCCAGTCACGGAGCCACCGGCACCGTCGCTAACGCCCACTACGCCCGCGCCGACTGTGACGTCGGAGGCTCCGGTCACCACTGCTCCGCCCCCACAACTTACCACGACCCCAGCGCCCATCCCTACGCCGACGCCGACGCCAACGACGACCTCGACTCCGAAGCCTACCGATGCGCCAACACAGACGCCAACGCAGACGCGAACGCAGACACCAACGCAGACGCCAACGCAGACGCCAACGCCAACTTCACGCCCCCAATGTTAGAGTTGACGGCACATGCCAACTTCACTTTGGTTTTTGACACCTGCTGTGGTTGCGATTGTACGGAGAAGGCTCTTCTCCGCACCATCGCAACCAAGGATTTTCAACTACGTTTTGGGGGCTGCGAAGATAAACGATGCCTTTTCAAGGCGGTCGCCTTAAGGGCTCAGATCACAAACCAGGCCCTAAAAAAACCCATGTCTGTTAAGAAATCAGACCAGACCATCAAAAGATCCAAAAATAGGTAACCTGCTGCGACTATGAAGCGAGAGGCGACCCGAGCGGAAGCTGTCCTGGTCCCCACAGGCGCGTTGGCGAGGACACCTCGGCCTGTGTGGAGCGCGTCGATCAGCTTCAACACAGCGGCAAATATGCTGAGTAACAAGGTGCGGTCACTGCTGAAAGCCGCATGAATATGGAGTCCAACCAACAGGCAGCTGGGCGTCCTGCGTCGCGACACGAGCACGACCACCTCCACTAGACACACCGACAACTCACATCGTCGCCGGCGTTGGCTCAGGCTGCAAGCCAAGCCTTTGCCAATGCATACGAGGAATGGGCAACAGAGCCGTTGAGTCCGCTCTTCTCAATATATTAAAATTGGAAGAAGACTCAGGACTCGGTCGGCAGCTCACAAGGATCCCACAGCTTGACCTGACGTGGCCGACGTGGCACACAGCACAGCCAAATCCTAGCGCTAATACCATCAGTAGCTCCAGTTGCGACGGATTGAGCTCAACAAGCTGCCGGCGTCGAGTGTTTCTCGACGTACACGAGGCCGGAAGCCCGAACAGTAGAGGCCCTATCGTCGGGTTTCGCTCTGCAGCCCTGCATCCTCGACGAGGCTTCCTCGTCATTCGAGTCGGAGGCGAGAAGGAGATGCTTCCGGGGCTCATCGCCCAGCGCGGACGACACCTACTGTATTTGACTGAAGTGGAAGCCGGTTAGTCGTTTGGCAGCACTGTTGCACTTGGGGTGGGATGTTCAGGTGCCATTAGGCGAGATCACACCCACTACTGTATTAGGCGAGCGGCAAGGTCAACGAAAAGTAAGGCGACGGACGGGAGTGGCGACAGCCGTCGAGGGAAGAGGAAAAGAGGAAACTAGGGCGGAAGGGGCTTCCGAATGAGGAGACCGACGCTACGCCTCAGAGAGAGAGAGAGAGGCTTTGAGTCCCATCAGAGTTCAATCGGATCCCGCGGCGTGGCGTCGGGGGAGGATGGTCCTGAGGATCATCCTCGGACTGACGTTTTGCCACAAGCTCGGATTCATATAGTGGGCTGAACATCATTACTCACGAGTGATGGAGGAGGAGGGGGTGATGGAGGAGGAGCGGAGAACAAAGATCGCCACCATACTGTAGTACAGTTCTGAACTGCAGAGCACGCAAGACCAATTCCGTTCCATTTGCCCAGTTCCGACGGAAACACATCCTGCTGGGTGCGTTGCGCCCATTCTCCCGGCAGTGAAAACCGCCACTACATAGCGGCTTTGAAGTCCAGAGCGCAGGGAGGAGATGGATCTCGAGGAGACAGCCCACTCGAGTGTCGCGCGTCGTTGGAGACGAAGAGAGGTCTGTCGAAAGATCGTGAAGACGGGTCATCCCTTTGTGGGCGTCGCCCCCCCATAGTCACTGGAGTGAATACTGCAGCCCTGGTCAGTTGAAAGCTGTCGCCCCTCCTGGATAGACCTGACTCGGATAGTACTGTTCAGTATGGCATTCAGACCATGGATCTGCATCAACAGTATTTTAGGCTGGAAACGCCGAAACGGAATTGCCCAAACAGCAACCCTACTGCCTAACGACATGACTCACCATTTTGCCGCCATCTGACGGTCAGATGGTGAGTCTTGTCAGGTGGGTTGAGCTGAGAAGTCTGTCTTCACGTCCGATTGTGGGTCTGTAACGTGCGAAAGACTGAACCGCGGTCCTCTCGGAGTTTGGGTGCAGTGGACTTGAACTACATGTACTGTATCTAATAATATAAATTAGACTCGTTTCCTTCACAGCGAAGCTCAGCAAGACTTTCTGCACTCGGACGCGCTCGAATGCTGGAGTTCCGAGATTATTTAACTACTTTCTATCATAGCGCGTTGTGTGGACCCTTCTTGGATGTCTTCATGTCATTGGAGAGCAGTCATCGCTCTGGCTGAGATTCCAGAACGTCATTGACAGTGCTGTCAGAATGTCACAGAGTGCCAGTGACGCCATGTGACCGTGCTCACGTCGGGTTGGGATGGCTTTGAGCACTGTACTCACTGACGTATTACACTAATTCAGTTTATTTGCGTGTAGCTCATTCTTCTAGAACTTTGGATCTCAGTGCATGCGAAAGTCACGGAGTTGCTTCGAAAAGGAAAAACGACGAAGAAAACACGTCAGCGGGCTAGGGTCGACCACCGTGGCGGATGCGCCAAGTCAAGTCTACCAGATCTTTGTGCCGCTATTTTCACGGATGGCAATGGCACCCGCCAAGGCCGCCAAGCATTTTGGTTTTCCTAATGATCGATGCTCCAGCGGTGCCGGTGTCAACGAGGACAGCACATGGCAGTTCACGCGGTTGCATCTGGTTATTTCTGTCGGCAATGCACCGCCCTTGTCACAAGGGCCTTGTGTCGACTCCGGTGCTTTGGCTGTCGCGTGGTGGGGACGACCTGCTGTGGAAATGTTCCTGTTTTTTTTTGCAAGAGTCTTTTTCTCCCCTGTCGGCTTGTCGCTGGCTTCACCTAACAGGACTGCATTGCAGCTGTCACATCGGTGCTGTGTGCTGTACGGTACTATCCTTCTTCTCTTGGGTGGAGGCTTGGCTTCGTCGGAGGGAGGTCAGCCAGAGCGGTCTAATCCAGAGGACGACGCCCTCCGTGCTCGCCTCGAAGGGTTCTTGTCCGTTGCCATTGCCATTGTGCAATTTGCTCTCTTCCTCCCTCCTCTCCTCCCTCCTCTACCATGAAGGTCTTCGCCATCCTCGCCGCCGCCACCGTCGCTCTCGTCTCGGCCCAGGCTCCTGACTGCGACCCAAGCCTCGTCGAGGCCGTGCGTGGCACTTCCGGCGCCACTTGTACCTCGGAGACGGGTTACTCGCCAGTTACCTTCACGGTCCCAACGGGCGACGAGCTCGTGAAGGTGTGCTCCAACCCATCGTGTAAGGCGCTGCTCGCTGCGGTCAACAAGGCGGTCCCAACGGAGTGCTCGTTCGCCGGCAAGCTGGTCAAGGCGACTCTCCTCGACCCTCTCACCAAGGCCTGTGCCGGCGTCGCTTCGTCGCCAGCCGCTGCCCCAGCCGCGAACGCCACGACGCCTGCCGCCACGACTAAGGCCCCAGCTAAGGAGACCAAGTCGGCCGCGGGCTCGGGTGCCGGTGAGGAGGTCAAGGTCCCTGAGACGGCTGCCCCAACCAAGGCCGCGTCGAACGCGTCCAACGCGACCACGTCGACGCCAGCGCCGACCAAGAGCAGCGCCTCGGCTATCGCCACGGCGGCCGGCGCCGTCGTCGTCGCGGTCGCTGCGTCGATGCTCTAAGTGCGTCCGTAGCGCAGCGTTAGAACCAGTTTTGCGCATTGTGCGAACAACCTTGATATGACTATGTAGTATACTCTGCCCAGCAGTTTCCCTTCCACACTCAACCGAACCTTGTCGCCGTGCGAATCCCTTGTGGCGAAACCCGCCCCACCACATCCTAGAGCTGGCGGTCCGCCTTTGCTTGACACGCTACATCTCCACGAAGTGGTGGAGGACAATAACGGCACGCCGAGCCCGCAGACTGGGGCGACGCAGTTGGCGCTGTCAATGGCTTGCTCTGCAGTGCGGTCTTGGCTCTCCGAGCGCCAAATTCGCCAATGGTCAGGCCAACCCGGCAAGGTTGCGAAGTTGGCAGAGCCAAGTGCAGAGGAACACAGCTCTGTGCCCGTCCTTACTGCAAGCGCAAGGAGGCCGTCCATGCCGGTGCATCCCACCGACGAGTGCGGGCCGACGAGTGCGTGCCGAGCAGCCATCGACCGGACTGCCGCAACTGCAGAGTCTGCAGTAGACGCCACTCTACAGCCCCTCTCCATTGAGGGGCACCTCCGAGGTCCAATCCATCAGCCGCGGTGCATTACAGAACCCTGTGAGTCACAGGCTGTGAGCTGAAGCACCATCCATCAGAGCCGCACATCTCATGTACTGAATTACGATCTATTCTCCACTTGTCCATTCCAAAGTGGGTTGCCGAAGCGCATCCCGAACGGTCCCAGAACTTCTGGCAGAAGCCGTAGTTCAGTATCATACATCAGTTGCCCGGCGTCTGATTGTGTTCGCGTTCTGGTGCATCACCCTTGAGGCGGTTCCACATTTCCAACCTCTTCCCGCCAGCCTCCGACGTGAACTTCCCGTCGAGAAGCACGGTCCCTGTCCCCAAGTTCAAGCGCCGTGTTCCCCCGGGAACCGTTCTTTGTGGCTCTGGGTGCGCGCCTTCGAGTCCAGAACACAGTTCTGGTCGCCGACCTCCGCAGTTCTTTGGGTGCGCTCATTGTGCAATTTGCTCTCCACCGCCTCGGTCCTCTCCTCTCCCCTCCTCCCCTCCTCTCCCCCTCCCCTCCCCTCCACCATGAAGGTCTTCGCCATCCTCGCCGCCGCCACCGTCGCCACCGTCCAGGCCGCCGACTGCCCGCTTATCGCCCTTGCCGGTGTCGCTAGCGGCGCCGACTCCCTCCAGTGTGGCAAGGACGCCGATGGTTACAGCGTCGTGACGGCCCAGTACCCGTCGGCCACGCAGCTGCCAAAGATGTGCGCCTCGACGGCGTGTAACAAGCTGCTCGCGCAGCTCAAGACGGCCGCGCCAGAGGAGTGCAGCCTCACGCTCGTGCAGCCTCCAGTTGACCTGTACAAGACGCTCCTGAACCCGATTGAGACCTACTGCAACAAGTGGAAGGCCGAGAACCAGGGCACGACGGCCGCGCCAGCCACGACCAAGCCAGCCACCACCACCGCTGCGCCTACGGCCACCACCGCTGCGCCTACGGCCACCACCGCTGCGCCTACGGCTACCACGGCGGCTCCAGCTGTGACCACCAAGGCCCCAGTGAAGGAGACCAAGTCGGCCTCGGGCTCGGGTGCCGGTGAGGAGATCGAGACGCCTAACACGGCTGCCCCTACCACCACGGCCGCGTCGAACGCGTCCAACGCGACCACGTCGACGCCAGCGCCAACCAAGAGCAGCGCCTCGGCCATCGCCACGGCGGCCGGCGCCGTCGTCTTCGCGGTCGCTGCGTCGATGTTCTAAGCGCGATAGCGAGCGCTTCTGTCAGAACCAGTTTTGCATGTCGACTCGTCGACTTTGATATGTACATAGTACACTCTGCTGCCTTCAGCAGTTTCCCCTGACGTCGTCGTTGTTGTTCCTCTTCCTGCCATCCTCCACACTTCTCATGGGTACATATCCATAGCGGTAAATGGGTCCACTCGTACACTCGTGCATGTTGTGACTTCGCTTTTTGGACAGCCGCTTCTCTTCGGTGTACCGGCACAGCGATTGGAACCGCGCCATAGTGTACCAAAGTAAGCGTTGTGGTGCGCTTGCGACGGCACTGTTCGTTGGCGTGGACTGGAAGCCAGTCTACTGCCGCAAGGCCATGGATCCACGACGACTTGGACGAGTCGGCTTGTGGCCAGTTCATTTCCTGGCCCTGCACCACGGCTGTATCCAACATTGCACCACGTACGTGGCAGAGCCGCTACTCAGTCCACGAGAGCGCCGGCACACATTGAAGAAAAGAGCGATGTACTGTAGATCCCAAAGAGAGGCCAGTGCAGGTGAGCAGATCTTGAAGATGAACGCTTTCACCAGCTGCAGACTCGACCAGACGTCATGTGTCGGTGCGTGCGTATGCTCAAGCGGCCTGTCAGCCGTGATGGTTGGTGCCTGCTGGCCGACTCGCCCTTTACCGTTCTCGTGTCCATGCCCAGCTGCCCAAGGGTTTGCTGAACTGCAACAGCGCACCAGAATGTGCTTCTCGACTCTATCCACGGTGGTAGGGTGGGCGGCTCACCTGCACAGCCCACTCAGGAGTGCCGTTCATCCCTCCCGCGAACGAGAGGGCTCCTGGGTTCTTGACTGCGAGCCTGTAGGGTCTCGTTTCGTCTAGTCATTGTGCAATTTGTTCTCTACCTCCAAGGTCAAGTTCCCCTCATCTTCCTTCCCCTCCACCCTCCACCTTCCATTTCTCCCTCCGCCATGAAGTTCTTCGCCGTCCTTGCTGCTGCCTCCATTGCCATCGTCTCGGCTGAGACCCCTAACTGTGACACTGCCGGCCTGGTCAAGATCGCCGGTGGCGCGAACGGTGCTGCGTGCTTGACCGAGACCCAGTACTCACCAGCCACGCTCCAGATCCCAACGGGTGATGCCCTCGTGAAGGTGTGCTCCAACAAGAACTGCCAGGCCCTCCTCGGCGAGATGTCGAAGGCTATCACGAGCGAGTGCCTCTTCAGCGGAGTCCCTGTCAAGTCGACTCTGCTGGACAAGTTTGGCCCAGCGTGTGCGGCTGCCTTGAAGAGTGTCACCACCACTGCTCCAACGACGACGACTGCCGCCCCTAGTGCGACCACTGCAGCTCCTGGTGCCACGACTGCTGCCCCAGCCACGACGAAGCCTGCCACGACGGCCCCGGCCACCACCAAGCCTGCTGCCACCAACAGCACCACCACCGCGGCGACGAACACCACGTCCGCTCCTGCTGCCACCACGAAGGCCCCAATGCCAGAGACGACTGGCTCGGGTTCAATGGGTGAGGAGACTGCCGGCTCGATCGAATCCGCGGACCCGATTGAGTCTGCCGGCTCGATTGACGAGGTCGCCACCGTGACGACCAAGGCCCCAGCCTCGACGACCGCCGCGCCAAAGGCCAGCAGCGGTGCCTCTATTGCCACCGCTGCCGGCGTCGTGGTGGCCGCCGTGGTCGCGTCGCTCTTCTAGACGGAGTGAGAGACCACACTTTGCACAATTCGTGACACCCATTGAGTATTCTGAAATATAGTATGTTCTCCAGCCATGGTAGGGTCTATCATCCTCAGCGCCTGAGTTCCAACGCGAGTCTAACGTTCTAAGGTTGCCCTGTATTGTCGGTGATTTTGAAGTACTGTAGGATAGACTCGTCTATCGTCAGCCTCCACCATTGTTCTGTCGTCCAGCATCTCGTCCTGGCCGGTCTAAGGCTTAGACGCATCAGGCTCCGAGTCATGGTCGCCTTTAGGATTAAATTTTCTCATCGTGAGGCGCCGCGTGTGAGACTTTGAACTCAGTCATCGGAGTGAAGGTCACTTCAGTGAGGTTTTTTGGACAAATATCACGTCTCGTGGTGTTCGGGAGCTTGCTAATCAATCTTCACAGGTAACGGTTTGGATAATACCTGCAATGGAGCAATACCTCTTTAATTGAATGGAAAGCGTTTTCGCTTCTTGATAACAGTCGGTCACCTAGTTTCGAATATTTGCAAACAGTGAATGGAAAAGGCGCTGGGAGTGTGGGAGAAGTGAGACTGCTCAACCGCACCAGCTGGTGCCAGAAACCAGCCAATAAATCCAGCAGGTGGGATCACGATGGGACGAGCACTGACTCTCTCGACCAATCATCTGCTCTCGGATCTGATCAGCCGCAGCTTCGGAAGGGGTTACACCGTAACCCACGTACCCCTCTCCCCTCTCAGAGCTGAGTTATGATTCAAAAACGCGTGGAATCCACCGATTTCTCGGCCGTCGATATTGAGCGCAAGTGACTCACGGGGGGATCACCGCAGGAGGAGCTACGGGACGCGAGCCACACGACCGACAGGAGCCGCCCGACGCACGAGAATGGATCGCTGTCGATACCCGAGTAAGCCGTGTCTGAACGCGCGCGCCGTGAAGCTCAATGGCGACCTCCACCGCTTCTGCGAGCAGCACCGGCGCCAGGCGAACCAGAACCAAATGCGATGGTCCAAGCGCAAGCAGACCGTGATGCGGACGCGCCGCGGCGGCGACGACGACGGAGAGGACGATGGAGCGGAGGGGAGTGACGGAGGGGGCCCTGCGTACACCAACGCGCTGCCGCAGCCGCCGCCTGGCGCGATGATGAGTGGCCCACCGCCGCCGATGCACGGCCCGCCGAATTCCGTGAACGCGACGAGTGCCAGCCTCAGCCACATGAGTCTCCACAACCACGGCCATCCGCACCCTCATCCACACCCTCATGGCCACCCTCACCCACACCCGCATGCGCATCCGCACCCGCATGGCCACGGTATGAGCCACAGCCACAGTCTCGAGTTAGGCTACCGAGAGGCGGGGATGCACGCCGCGAACGGCATATCCAGTTACCAGGAGCATCTCGCGCGGGGAGGCGCGATGCCAGGTCCAGGACCAGGCCCAGGGCCTGGCGGCGTGAACATGACGATGCATCCAGGTATGCGGAGAGACCTCCCCCCAGGGGCGATGAAGGATTCGATGGTGGACATGCTGGAGCGGAACAGCGGCCGACCAAACCCCGCCGGAGTGCCCCCGATCCAGACAGCGCTACCGCCGCTGCTGCCTCAAGCGCGAGGTGTGGATCAGCCGGACCCGTCGGCGGTGCACGCGCTGCTGATGCTGGCGCCGAACGCCGTGATATCTTCCAGCCAGCCCCAGCACGAACCCGAAGGACCTCCTGAGGACGACGATGGCCAGGTGCGACGCGAGCTGAAGCGAGCCAAGTCCAACGAGTGGATCGCGCGTCCTACGCTGTCTCCTGCGGGGCTGCCGCATATGCCCAGCCTCGGCGCTCCCGTCGCCGGGATTGGTCGCTCGGCATCCTGGCAGCCGCGAGAAGAAGTCAACGAGAGCCTCACCCAGTTTATGCAGCGTAAGCAGGCGTCGCTGCCGTCGCTGTCCAACATTTCGCGGATCGAGAAGCGTTCCTACGACAGCATTTCCTCGTCGGTTCCGATGTCGACGTCTGCGCCGAGCACGGGTGGATACCTGCACCACCGTGGCCCTGAACCAAGCACTGTTCCAGGTAGCCACGCTCCGAGCGGCGTCCACTCACGCGGCGTCTACGCTCCGCTTCATCCTGCGCCACAGAAGAACCCGGCCAGTACCAGCGGAGACCCCGTGGAGCACTCGACGTCAAGCGATCGCTCCAAGCGCTCGGCGCTTGTATGACGCCCTGTTATAGCCATAGCGAGGTAGACATGACCCAGTTCCCCTCACAGATACAGAAAAATGATAAAGACGAACTCCTTTTTTGCTGACTGCTTGCTGCAACTTGATGGTCATCTCATGGGGCTTCGAGGCAATGAGTTCCCAACGAGGAACTCGGTGTTGGTGACGAACAAGCCTTACAATCAATCAAAGCTGGGCACGCAGCCTAGGCCACCGGGTCAACGAACGGGTGCGGTCCACAGGTCCACAGCTCGGAAGGTCACGGACCTGGAGGACGCCTACGAAGACTCAGGAAGGACCTCCTCAACTTATCAAACCTAACTCAGGTTCATTTACCTGAGACCTCCGAAGTTCAACGCAAGGTCTCAGCATCAACTTGAGGAGACGGCGACTGAGGACGGCGTCGTCTGGATGCCAGACTTCCCAGCAGCTGACCAACACTGCACGGACTCGGCACCGTCATATCCGGGGGCGTGCAGCCCAGCCGCCCAGAACTGTACAGTACGCTACAGAAGCCGAGACGCAGCCCGGTGCAAGACACAGGCAGACACAGGCAGACTCTGGCAGCAGTGCAGGTCGGCCGAGCACTCCGTAAGCAGGAGCAACGCGGACGTGCGTGATGAGCGGCGTCGGGGATCGTGCCGAAAACTGGGCGAAGCGGCGCCAAGGCCGTGGATTGTCCGGGGCCGACGGCATCCTACGGTACGAACAGCTCCCGACTTGAGTTTTGTAAGGGAGACCGTGGCGTTTTCAATTACGGAGCTGCTTGTTGACGCAAAGGTCTTCAAAGAGGACTCCATCTCTCACAATACAGTACATCAGTCGTACGTACAGTCTACAATTGTGGAAATCTGATTGATGCTGTGTTTTGTATCCGATGATGTAGTAAGATAGACGCACTGTGGCTTGTCTGGGTTCTCACTATGGCTTCGGTTGTTTGGACCGGATTTTTGATTGATCTTGGATTTTGTATGAAGACAGTCTCCAGCATTGGACGGCCGACATTTTTGACCACTGAATCTCCCGATGTGGATCGCTTCAGCCCCAAATCTCACTTTTTGCGGCGCTCAGCCGTTCACAACCTGCCGAAAAGCATATCATAATGCCTGAGAAAAGTACTCGTTCGCTCTCTTCTTGTTTCAAATATCTCTAATAATGTATGAACCCGCCTAAGACATGGCTATCTACGCTGCCATGAGCATGAGAAGCCGTAGCCGTCGCAAACGAGTAGCGCCGCAAAATGGGGCAGAAACAGTGCAGCTGGCATCCGCAGTGGCTTCACAGAACAATCAGTCGGGGGGACTGATGTTTGGCGTGGGGCATTGATTGTTATCTCCATTCCGTGGTGAGGACGCACGGAAGCCCATTATCCAACTTGCCTCGTACGTCCATCATGCCAGAATTCTGCGAGTACACAGGCAGCATGTGCATGGAGTTGCGGGCGCCGCACTCTCCAGAGAACGAGACGCTCAACTACTGCGAGACGCACCTCGCGGTCGTGCTCCGTGAACGCGCTAACCGCCGGCGAGCGGCCGCTCTCCCACGAGACCTGGTCGCCGGAGCGCGACGCGACGGCCGCCACCACTCGCAGCGAAGCCGCAGTGAGCCGTACTTGGGCCGATCCACGATCCAGTGGCCGTGCGACCGCAACGGCCGCATCGCGCTCATGGACGACGAGTTCCGCAGCAAGTACAGCAAGAACAACTGGTTCCGCTCAGCATCGACCCCCGCACGGATCAACGCGCAACCAGCCACCGCAATGATCGAGCCATCCCCCAGTGTGGCAATGCAAGAGGCCTTTCTGGCCATGTCGACGAGCACCGAGTCACAGCCGCAGGAGTTGCGACGGAAACGTGTGCGAGCAAGGAAGACTCCTCGGTTTGAGATCCTTAGCGGATCGTCGTCGCCGGATCCGTGGTACACCAACCTCGGGGACCAGAGCGACGTCAACAGCGACCCAGAGCACCATGCATACACTAAAATCGACGTGCCGATGGAAAGGCCTCAGCCCTTCGTCGGAGCGCAAGAAGTCGCCGGCAACTTCTTCTGTTAGAGTAGCGTTCAGTAGACCCATCCTAATAACCCCCAATAATTTACTACAGTCCTACAGTCTCCACTGAGGCCTTACCCCGCCCCTCCTCCCTGGAACGCCATGATCCTTCACCAGGTTTACTGGTATTGGATTTCGATGCTCTTCGTCATACTCAAGGACACTCACCACAAAGAGAATGGATGGCGTCGCGACCCTCTGCATTTCTGCCGGTGGTCCCTCGAACTTCCAGTGAAGGCTGTCGATCTTCGTTTTCACAAGCGAAACTTTTCCATTGACGAGGTGCCAACAGGAAACCTTAGGAGGATGGGGCCTGCCAGCATCTCCGCATCCAGACAGTTGCCGACCGTTCATGTTTTTCGAGTCGAACTTCGACCACCAGTCCACTGGATTTTTGCACGAACCCACCCCAATGAACCGTGGCCATGGCTACAATGGAGCCAACGCACAGCACCAAGATGCAGCCAACGCACCAATATCTGTGTAGCTACCGCACGATAAGGCAGCTGACGCCGTAGTGAAAACTCAGGCTTCTCCGTGGATTCCTCACTCCACCCAAGCAGTCCACTGCAGCACCCAAGCAATACTGCAGCAAACAGAGCCTTCGTCTGAGGTAGGGGCCAGTGGCAGAAGCCACAGCCAGCCACAGCCAGCCACTGTGGCCTCATGGACTCCATGAGGCCAACGCCCTTCCGAGGCGCGTCTTGAGACGCAACGATGGCAGCGACCAACTCACTCTGGCCCGTTTACGCGGCCGATGGCGCCGACTTGCACATAAACAGGGCTCGTCGTCACTATTCAACTCAATTAGTAGTCCAGGGGGTGACGGATCCATTTTACAGTACACCTGAGGGAGGGGGGGGGGTACTAGCAGAGTCTGCCAAGTAGACTACAGTACCGACACAGTCAGTACCCCCTTCCGAACGCAATGAAGAACTGGGTCGACTCTCACTCTCTCTCTCTCTCTCTCTCTCTCTGAACGGGGCTGCCTTTTCGTGCACAGTCACGACTTCTGTCCTTCTTCTTCTGCTATGCCAGCGCCGCAGTACACTGTACTTGCCGTCCGAACATAAAGGAGCGGTCTGTCTCGTCGTGGCTTCCCTCCACCCGAGCCTTTGCGATCTTGCGATCAACAACGAATCGTTCAAACATGGGGGAGGAGGAGAGGGAGAAGACGAGATCCAAGGAAACCATCGAGTCTACGTTTGTTTCTTCGGTGACTTCGATCGCTGGTCCTGCTCCATGTCGCATCAGAGAGAAAGATTGCGAGATATCTCTGACGCCGTGCGCGAGACGTCCCACGACTGTCAACTCCACTGACTCGACAGGACGTCTGACGGCTTGCTGTCGTTCAGGTGGTCATCTCGTTGTGTCAAGCCGAGCTAAGCTGCCCCCAGGTGCTGACATTCTCTTCACCACAACATGCTCGCGATCGCACGCTCGTGTTGTCAGTCGCGCAGTCCAGTTGACGCCACTGACGACTGCGAGGACAGCACTGCGCCATCCGCTCTTCAACCTTGCCTTCTGGACGAGAAGCGATCGTGTGACGAATGTAGAGGCCGGCAATGGAGACGAACGTTCAGAAGAGGACAGACCGGAGGCGCTCACGTAAGTCCATGGGATCCACACACGATCACCAGCTCGACCAGTGCTGTGAAAGGCAAACCGGCACAAAGACCCTGCGGCTCCAATGTTTCCATACATGCGCAGTCTCCACGGACGACGCCGCCCGCCCAGCAGTCCAGGAGAAGGTTCAGCGATTGTCCCGTCAACTGCATAGTGGCTTGTTTTGGCACCGACTCCAAAGTACTTCATAATCTTATCACCGGTCTGATATCGTGATTGACGAACATGGATATCTCAGATGTAATATCAAAACGTGTGATGTGAAAAATAATACCTGCTGATGGCGAGGCATCTGATCCGTTGGATCCACTGGTCCCCTGTGGGCAGTTGGGTCCAGATCGGCAACAGGATCTTCGCCGTCGACACAGAGATCAGCGAAACGCATCGACTGGCCCGTGCCACACAGGACAGACCCGAACCCAAAACCGTGGTGGGGCTTCTTCGACGCTGCGGAAAAGCCGACGCCGCGCAATGGCGTGAGCGCGGAAGCCGATCCGGTCCAGTCCGGTCCCGGCCCGTCCGGCGCCAGCCAGGCAGGCGTCGGATCATTCTTGATTTCGCCGCAGTTCCCTCGGAAGAGACTGACTGCCAAATGGACTCGTCGGCGTATCCGAGCGACGCGCTCACTGTCATGGTCCAGGCATTCGAGAAGCAGCAGCAGAGCACCAGCGCGCATGCGAGCACGGGTAGCTACCGGTCGTATCGACGCGGCCGCGTCACGGTGTCCACGGCTGACGACGCCACGCGGTGCCGCTATCCGAGCAAGCCGTGTCCGCACCCGCGCGTGACAAAGGCCAGCGGCGCTCTTCATCGGTACTGCGCCTACCATCGCAACAAGGCCAACGTGAACCAGAAGCGGTGGGTGGACCGCCAGCGCGGCGAGCAGTCGGCCGCGTCGCCGACGTCGTCGGTGTCGTCACGGTCGTCGTCGTATGCGTCGTGGTCGCCAACGTACGCGACCACGAAGTACCGCTGGATCATGGCGGCGGGCCAGCCCAAGCTACCCACGTCGCCCTCGTCGCCCACGTCGCCGACGTCGATCCATGAGAGCGTGGCGGAAGAGAAACGCGAGTCTGGCGTGAGCGTGGAACCGCCAAACACGAGCGCCTCGACCCCGACGGGCGTGGAAAACCTCAGTGAAGATGACTGGAGCTCGCTGCTCTCGATCTTAGCCAGCGATGTGGCCGTGGCGACCGACTCAGAGACAGCGGTGGTTTGATCACATACACACAAGGTTTCTCTCTATGGAGTGTTGCCTGGTGTCGGGCATCTCAAATTGTACAAACGAGCAAATGCAAATGCACAAACAGAATGGAAATCGATCCGAAACGTAATATAATGACGAATTGTCTTGTACGCAAGCACGGCGAGTCGACGTAGCCTCGTGGTTTGAGTGAGAGGAGGAACGGCTAGATTTGTCTAGCCAACCGCAAACGCTGTCGTAGCCCAAACTGCATCAGAACAAGAATGCATTCTCTGGCTGTGCCACCCACCACAAAAGTTCAGCCTTCCATTCCAAATGTTGCGTTGGCACATGAGTAGGCGCATACTCTCGCCCATGGTCACAGGCTTTCGTTTCCACATCAGAACGACTTCCACAGTTCGATTCTCACATTCTGAATCAAAGTCGAAGCGAGAGACCGACGAATTCTGGAACAAGTCGAATGCATCCAAGCTCAGAACGCAGTTGCACTGGTGTTCGTCATTCGCTCGCATAACCCGCTGGCAATGAGGAACAAATCCCATGGTCTTGCTGGCTAACTTGGCAGAATCTTTCAAGGCAGCCATTAAGTCTTCTCGTGCCATCGGCGCAGAACAGAATGACGTACTCGGAATACGATCAGAAGGATGTTCTGATGCTCTCCTGTGCTCTCCCCCACCGTCTCTGGAGGTGGATCCTAGTGCTGCCAAGCCTAAACTTTGAGAGCCTTGCCAGGAAGCCGAGTTGAGGATCAGGCCGGCTGCAGAGGGCTCATTCTCCAATTTGCCTCACCCTTCACTACCAACCCGCCCTCCGCTACCCCTCCTCCAACACCCCCCACAGGCCAGTATGCAGCTCTTCCTCACCTTCCGCTCCATTGTCGCCAGTGCCGGCCTCGTGCTCACCCTGGCTTCGGCTGAAGAGTGTAACCTCGCCAAACTCGCACCTCTCGCCATGGGCGCCAACGCCGGCCAGTGCACCAAAGACTCGGGCTTCAAGTTCGTGCCTCCGTCGGTGCCCACGGCCGACAAGATCCCGCAGCTGTGCGGCTCGACTGCCTGCAAGGCGTTGCTTGCGGAGCTCAAGGCTGCTGCACCAAGCGAGTGCACGATCAGCCTGCTCACTCCTGCGTTGAAGCTGTACGGTGACGTCGTCACGCCGATCGAGAAGGCGTGTGCTGGTCTCGCGCCTGCTCCTGGGAGTGTGGCTCCTGCGCCAACTGCTGCGAGTACTGCTCCAGTTCCTACGGCAACGCCAGGTCCTCGTCCGACGGAGCCACTGGTTGTTCCAACGACGAGCACGGTCTCGCCGAAGCCCCAGTGCTGATCTGCATCAGCCACGTCGGTTCATTGACTGAACACTTCATGTACTGTAGCTGACCAGACATCAGATAAAACATCTCACTACAATCAGAAGTGTTTTTTTTGTGTGATTGATCTTCGAAATGCTTTGGCGGCAATGCCGTACAGTACCTACTACAGAAAGGAGGAGGACGACTCGTGCCCCGCTCCAGTGATGCTCACCTGTGCACCAGTCGCTCCTTGCACTTACGAGCGGATTGCAAGTGAGTGGATGAAATGGAGTGGCTGTTGATGGCGGAGTGTCCCCTAAGATCAAGTGGCCTTGATTGATTCAAGCGCGAACGCAATCAACGTCAACCAACTCAGCTGGATCGAAAAGTTGATTTCTGAAACGGAAGTGCTACTGCCTATGTGGCGCGCATATTTATGTACAGTCAAAACAATTTTTGCGTTTTTGCCTCTAGTTTCACGACGACGCAGGCTCCGGCAGCGCCAAATGCAGCATTCGATGCGCTAAGTTCTAGCGAGACCTA
>JAADXN010000633.1:0-18448 GCA_023337875.1 Pythium apleroticum | reverse complement strand
CCCCCCCCCCCCCCCCCCCCTCTCCCAAGGGTGTAGATGTTCACAATCAGATTTCCACGGTGGGGAATCATCTGCCGCCTCGCGCGTGTAGGTGGAAAGTTCCTAGTCGTCCACTCGACAAACCAATAATGACGAACACACCTTGGTACTGTAATTGGCATTTAGCGTCTCGTTCAAGCCAGTTAGCAACACAATCATGAGTCATTTCGAACCAAGATGTTTAATTTCGTAATCACAGTACATCACATTTTAGTTCCTTATGAAGCACTCTGAAGTATCCACTCATATAAGAAATGCCGGTGAAGAGTGATGGTATTCTTTTGATTGGCCGTGAGTGTGGGTCGGACAAGATGGCTACATTCCGACACCCAGTGCTCTCTCCCGCACTGCAGATCTCAATTTCCCCACTGAGGATGAACAGGCATCCGAAACGACCACGCTCCCCTGCCGCAAGGCACCACCACAAGGCCAAACGTCGACGGAGATCCCAGAAGACTCACTCACCGCCAGATCCGGAGCCCGAGACAGAGCTTTCCTTGGGGCCCGCAGTCAGTTCTGGCACTGTGGTCGCGCTTCTCGCCCTCACGGACCCAGGAATCGTGGCCAACATCGTACACTTCATTCCACAGACTGCGATCCGCAAGGCGCAGAGCCAGGCAAGCCACGCTCTCACGAATCTTGTAAACGTGTGTCGGGCGATTGGGCCATTCGACCACGCGCTTCCTCAGTTCTTCGGCCCACACAACCAGAAATTCTGGCAAGAGATGCTCTTCCAGTACTACGACTTCACACCTGCAGCTACGGCTATCTCGAGTGAATTGGCTGTGTGGCCTCAACTCGGTGTGTGCTATCAACCGAGCGAGTACGGCTTCCTGAGCGAACTCCAGGCAGTATCCGATCGAACTGCGTGGCCCGAAGACGAAGGCGCCTTCACGCTTTTCTGCGACCTCACACTCCTCGTAGACAAGCTCGCCACCTGCGTCATAGCGAGTACATCTCCAGAGGCTACCATGCTACTGCCGTGCCTGTTGCATCCGGGAGCTGCACAGCCCCGCCTCCGTCCGTCCTCCACTCCACCACCGGACCCAACCAAGCGCACTCTGCGCCTTCCAGTCCGTGAGATTCGCCGCTACCGACGGCCACTACTTGTCCAAATGATCACAAAAGACCTCGAGAACTGGGGCAAATTCACCGACGCGTCACGCCAAGTGGAGTGCTACGCTGGCCGCAGCCTCCGCTCCAAGCGGTGGCTGGGCTTTGCGCGGTTCCCTAAGATGGCTACATCGCACTTAGTAGCGTAATCCAAAGTACTACCTACCAGCAACGTCAATGCAACGTAAGAATGATTTTGTTGACGCATTCAGCCCAACTTGAACTTCCATGTTGAAAGAGGAGACTCACGCTGTTTGATTGCCACACGCAGTTTCACCACACGGACGCCACGCACGCGTGAGCCATGGCGCCGTCACCGCGTGAACGCATCGTGTTGCTGTTCTGCCACGGCGGCAGCTTCAACAAGGAGTCCTGGGCGCCGATCCTCGCGCGGCTCACGGTCTCCGATATCCTCAAAAGAGTGCCCTGCGAGTTTGTGGCGATCGACTGGCGCTACCACGGCGCCAAGCGCAGCGACGCCGACAAGGCCACGCTGTACTACGAGGACGGCGACAAGAGCGCTCCACGCGTGGAGCACCCAGGGCAGCACTGGCCGGAGTGGACGCCGTCGGATCTGATTGATGTCGTCAAGGATCTCAAGCGCGAGGACGCGGCACTGAACCGCACGACGAGGATCGTCGGGATCGGCCACTCGATGGGCGCGGCGACGCTGCTCAACGTGGAGATCCACAACCCAGGCACGTTCGAGGGACTCGTGCTGTTTGAGCCGCCGTTCGCGATCGGTGAAGTGCCTGAAGGTGCGAAATGGGCGGCCTCGGCCATGGTCATTAACACGCTCACGCGAGAGGAGGAATGGTACGATGGGGGTGCCGTGAGTCGGGTTTATATTCCTGAATTTTGACAATCAGAGTGTGATTGGGATGTGTGTAGGAGCTCGTGGGATGCTGTGTTGGAGCACTTCAAGACCGGCAAGGCCTACCGTCGCTGGCACCCGGAGAGCCTCGAGGCGTTCCTGCGAGGCGGGATCATCACGGCACCCAATGGGAAGTTCCGGCTAGCGATGCCGCTGATCCAGGAGGCGTCGTTGTACTGCCACAAAATCATGGCGTTCACGCTCGAACAGTTCGCGGGAGTCAAGTGTCCAGTGGTGTTGGAATACGGAGACCACACACAGCTTTTCAACCTGCCGCTGGCTCACCAAATCGCCGACGCGCTACCGCACAAGTATAAATTGGCAGAGCCGCTGGAGGGGAAGACCCACCTCACTGTCGTGGAGGATCCGGACGTGTGCGCACGCCACATTGCCGAGAATCTGGCTACGTTTCCAGTGTTCAAGGCTCGCACGCGCAGCAACAGTAAGCTCTGAGGACGCTCAATCAGTGTAAAATGTGACGTATATCTCGATCGTTGTGGCCTCCGCGATGCTGTTCTGCTTTGAGTATTTGCTGCTGGGCGAGTATCTCAAGTGCATCGTCCCACTGGTCTACGCGACCAACCTCATCGCCCTGTGGCTTTCTCCCAACGCCGCGTTCTACTCGCGTACTCGCGCCGTCACCACCTCCCACGAGATGCTGCGGACGGTCTCACGTATCGCGGCGCTCTTCGCACTGGAGATCGCGACGTTCATCCTGCTCACTGTTGTGCTGTGGAAGCGTCTCAAGTTCTCGCCACTGCACCAGCTCAGCTACGTCAAATGGCTGGCGTAGCTCCCATGTCGTCTGTTGATCTTCGCCTCGGCTCTATGAACTGATACCTGATATGGCTACATTGAGCCTTCGTCCTATCCCTATTTGTATGTGGCTTATGACATACCGAAGGGATCACCATCCACTGCGTGTCTTTATTGCGTGCGTCTCATTGCGTTGCTCTTCGCCACGACGACGATCCATGCGCATAATCCAAAGCCTCCTCTTCCAGCTCACAGCTCCACAGCCATGACGCGGATCGTGGGCAACTCGCAGGACGCGTCCGAGTCGGCGCCGCCTACGCCCAGCCACCTGCAAGGCCACTCGTGCGACTTCGACGTGCAGCCAGGCGACCAGAGCGCCGTGCTGGTCGTGCTCTCGGTGAACGACGTCCACGACATGCTGCCAGGCCACGACGGCCGCGGTGGCATCGCCACGCTCGCGACGCTGCTGGATCGGGAGCGAGCCAAGGTGCCGGAGGGCGCGACCGTTATCGTGACGCTCAACGGAGACTTCCTCAACGGCACGGAAATGGGCCAGCGACTCCAAGGGTGCGTAGGCCGCTGAGACGATGCTGCTGAAGTTCAGTGGCTGTTGGATTCTGACTGCTTCACGCCTGTAGAGAGCACTCGATCGAACTCATGCACCACGTCGGCATCGACTACGTCGTCCCGGGCAACCACGAGTTTGATTTCGGCGAGAAAGTGTTGCGCCAGCGGATCAAGTCGTCGCAGTTCACGTGGCTCGGCGCGAATGTCGTGGACAAGTCGACTGGCGGTCTGCTGGAAGGGTTCGTGGAGACGCAAGTCGTCGAGTTGCAGAACGGACTGCGGCTTGGGCTGTTCGGTGTGTGCACGCCAGAGACTCCAAACACCTCCAACCCGGGCGACAATATCGAGTTTGAAGACTACGTGGCGACGGCTCGCCACTGCGTTGACCGACTTCGCAGTGAGCCAAACAGCGTGGATTTCATCATCGCACTCACGCACATGCACTTGCAAGACGACAAGGCGCTCGCTCGCCAAGTACCCGAGATCGACGTGATCCTAGGAGGCCACGACCACGAGCCGTACACTCTCTATGAAGGCCGGACGCTCATCCACAAGTCGGGCCAGAACGCGCTGTGGCTGGCCAAGCTCGAGTTTGAGCTTAATAAATCAGCAGCGTTTCCAGAGCGACCGCTTTCTGTCACGCCACAGTGGAGCATGATCGTCAACCAGCACATCCGAGCGCAACCAGAGTGTGAACACATCGTCGTCAAATACCTTCGCCAGCTCGCCGCGCTGGAAGGAGACCCGGCAGAAACACAGCGCGTCCTGGCGACCGTCGAGCAGTTTCCGCTGAGCACGCAGACGATCTTGGCACGATCGGGAGTGAGCAACATGTCGAACTTGGTGGCAGACGCACTGCGGTGTGAGATGGAGACGCAGTACGCAGTGATCAACGGCGGCTTCATCCGAGGCGACACGGTGTACAACGTCGGCGACGACATCACCGTCGGAGTGCTGGACCACGAGATGCCATTCCCACGACCGGCGGTTGCTGTGGAGATCAAAGTGCGTGACTTTGTCGAGGCGCTTCAGCAGCAATTCGCGATGTTTCCTCAAGTTTCGAGCTCCTATCCTCACATTTCTGGATTCCGGCTCACATTCGACCGCTCCACCGCCAAGATCATCACAATCATCGACAAAACCACAGATCAACCGATGGATTTCGCCGCTGTGGTCACTGTGGCGACGTCGGACTTCGTGGCTCACGGCGGCGACGCTTGCGTTGCCTGGAAACGCGGCGAAATCGTTCGTATCGGAGACCGTGTCGCGACAGTGGTGGGCAAGTACCTCGAGAAAATCAAGCACATCGCCTATTCCCCGACGGAGCAACGCATAGAGATGCTGTAATCCACAATACACAGCGAGATGATCTAGTGAAAGCGTACAAATATTCATTTATTGTGGGAGCGCTCTACTGATTAGTGGCGAGCTTGTCGGCCATGAACTGAAGCACCTGGTTGGCGTCGACGCCGAGTCCGAGACCGTGTGAGTCGAACGGCAGCTCTGGGTGGTCGTTGTTCACGCGGATCAAGCTCACGCCTTCTGTGGCTGCTAGCTGTTCGTTCGGGATTCGAAGCACGCCCGGAGTATTAAAGCCCACGCCAACCTCAAGAATCGCCAGCTTCTTTCCGTTTTGCTTGACGTCTTCCATCACCGATGCGAGCCACTTGCGGTACGCTCGCTTGCCGTCCGCAAGAGCGCTTTCCAGGAACGAGCGATCGATTCGAAGCAACAGGAACATGGGGCCGTTGCAGTTGGGGCACTTGGGGATTCCCTCCGGGTCTTCGATCTCGTACGTCTCCGGGTTAAAGCTTTCCAGGCCCTTCTCCATGAAAGGCCGAGCGTCCCAGACGCTGTCTTGGCTGCAGGGGCCGCGGCACTGAATGCGGCCGTACTCGCCCTGCATCAAGCAGGTTGACTCCTTCGGAAAGCCCTCCTGCTCGAACATACCATCAGCGTTGCTGGTCACAATGTACGTAGAGTTGGGTGCCTTCTTCTCCATGAAGTTGCGGATCGTATGCAAGTTCGGGTACGTTGGCGCCGTGCGGTGGCGCACCCAGTCGTAGCGGACGATACTGATCTGCTTGAATAGGTAGCCCCACATGAGTTCTGGGTGCCACTGGCTGTAGCCGATGGAGCTGTACATCATCTTGAACGACGGCAGCACCTTGCGCACGTTTGGGTGGAACTTTTGCATCACTTCTTTCGACGTGTAGTCCAACCCAGCAGCCGCCGAGAGACCCGCGCCAGCCGAGATCATGAGGTAGTCGGCTTCTTCAATGAGCTTCAGCGCTGCTTGCACGAAGGCATCCACGGCAGGTGGAGGCAGGACGAGACCAGGCACCTGGCGTTCGAAGTGGCTCTTGTATAGATCGAAGTCGTTCTGCAGAAACGTGTTGAAGATCACCTTCCACGACGCGGTCTCGTTCCCGTGCTTCGTGAGCCAGTCCCCCACGGCCTCGACAGCTAGTGGCACGGCTTCGTCACTTGGGAACGAAAAGAGACCGGTAGCGATACAGGGAAACGCAACGGACACTTGTTTTGAATCGCCTTTCTCCGTCACGGTCTCTAGCAGAGCGTTCAGCGACGACGTGTAGCACGACCGAAGCTGCGCGCGCTCCTTCTCCGTCGGCTTCGCTCCGCGACGCAGCGCTGGACCGACGGTGTGGATCACGTACTGCGCAGGCAGCGCGAAGCCTGGGGTGATTTTGGCGCTTCCCACTGGCTCCTCGTGGCCCTGCTTTTCCATGATCTCGGCACATGCCGTTCGAAGCCGTGGGCCGGCCTTGCAGTGGATGACGTTGTCGATACACCGGTGGGGAGGCTAGAAGCAGCCCAGCAGCGCGCTATTCGCGGCGTTTACAATCGCAGTCGCCTGGAGTGACGTGATGTCGCCCTTCCACAGAGCGATCTGGCTCCACACGCCTGATCCGCTCACGGTCGGCAGCGCCGTGGCGTCCACTAGCGGCGTCCGCGTCTGCTCCATCGCCAGAATCTCGTCGACTTGCTGGTAGAGAATCTCTTCGTTCGTGTCGACTCCGTCAGGCGCCGGCCGCACGACGAGCAGGTGCTGGATGACGCGGCGCAGGTCGCTGACGTCGGCGTGGCGCAGGTGCTGCAGCGAGTGGCCCGACTCCAGCAGCAGCGTCTTGGCCACCGAGCGAGCGGTCTCTTCGTAGCGAGCGGCAGCGGACAGCATTGTAGTAGGAGTGGAGGCGCGTGATGGCCGTGAGGACTTGGATCCCACGCGCTGACGAGGCAAATGGAAGAATGAAGAGAGGCCAAGCACCCCTGCGAGATGGCTACACTCAGCTGACGCAATCGAGGTGATGGGCAAGCGAGTCAAAGAATATTGACCAATTAAAATGCGTCATTGGCCGAAGAGCCAATCAGCGGATGACCTCATCAATGTGAGGAGCTACTCCGTTCGCATGTCGCATATCTGCGTTGGTACTATTTTGCTACGCACAATATTGTGATGGAGAGCAAAATGGTACGCTGGTTACGCCCGACTGGTGAATGATTGCAAGTCAGGCGTAACCCATGATTACTATCACGAGGGAATGTCACTAAGATAGTGACCCGCAGACAACGGCTTCGTCAGAAGCACCAGGAGCTCCATTTCATCACCGACTCGCTTGTGGAAATGGCTGACGCGGCGCCGCGCTTCACGAAGCGTATCCTGGTTACGGGCGGCGCGGGCTTCATCGGCTCGCACGTCGTGATCCACCTGGTGAAGAAGTACCCGCAGTACTACGTCGTGAACCTGGACTCGCTGGACTACTGCGCGTCCATCCGCAACGTCCACCGGGCCTTTGAGCCCTCGAGCAGCAGCTCCAGCACGACCAGAGTCTCCTCTGCTACGGAGAACGAGCAGATCGAAGCCGAAGATGACGACGAGCTCGTGGAGCGACTGCGCGGCTCGTTCTGTGAGTGGGACGTCGACGCGTCGCAGCCACGAGTCCGACGTAGCTCCTCGCTGTCGACGCCGCCGCCGTTGCCTGCCAACTACAAGTTCATCAAGGGCGACATCACGTGCGCCGATCTGGTCGAGTACATCCTCCAGACAGAGCGCATCGACACGATCCTCCACTTCGCAGCTCAGTCGCACGTGGATCTGTCGTTTGGCAACTCGCTCCAGTTCAGCAAGACCAACATTTTGGGGACCCACGTGCTGCTGGAGGCCGCGCGCGTCCACGGCAAGACGCTCGAGCGGTTCATCCACGTGAGCACGGACGAAGTGTACGGCGAGGGCCAGTCCGACACGGCGGCGATGCTGGAAGACCACGTGCTCGAGCCCACGAACCCGTACGCCGCGACCAAGGCCGGCGCCGAGTTCCTGGTCAAGGCCTACCACCGGTCCTTCAAGCTGCCGACGGTCATCACGCGCAGCAACAACGTCTACGGCCCGCACCAGTACCCGGAAAAGCTCATCCCAAAGTTCATCAATCAGATCCTGCGGGGCCGGGCCGTGACCATCCACGGCGACGGCTCCCACACGCGGAACTACCTGTACATCTCGGACGTCGTCGCGGCGTTTGATGTGATTTTGCATCAAGGATCCATCGGCCACGTGTACAACATTGGCGGTACGAACGAAGTTTCGAACGAGCGCGTTGCAGCCGATCTGCTACGGATACTGAAGCCGGAACTCTCGGAAGACGAAGCCAAGGCCCAGTTTGTGGCGTCTGTCAAGGACCGGCCGTTCAACGACCAGCGGTATACGATCGACGCATCTAAACTACGAGCGCTGGGCTGGCGCGAGCGCGTCTCGTGGGAGGACGGACTGCGTAAGACGGTGGCCTGGTGGAGCAAGTTTGGCCACCGCTTCCCCAATATCGAGCACGCGCTCGAGCCTCACCCAGTGGCCTTCCGCCAAACGTACAGTGTGCCTATGTAGAGAGCTACGACATCGTGACCTGGCAGCCTGTCGTGTACGTCGTTCACCGAGAGCACGACCAGCACGGCGCTCTGGTTGCCCGGCTGCGCATCAAAGTCGCACGAGCGGCCTTGCAAGTGACGGGGCGTGGGCTGCGCCGACTCGGACGCGTCCTGCGAATTGCCCAAGATCCGCGTCATGGCTGTGAACTGGAAGAGGAGTCTTTGGATTATGCGCATGGATCGTCGTGGCGGAGTAACGCAATGAGACGCACGCAATAGAGACACGCAGTGTGATGGTGATCCCATCGGTATTTCATAAACCACATACAAATATGGAAATGACGACCGCTCCATGTAGCCCAAGTGCATGTGCGTGAGTGCGATGATGAAATCCACGCTGTTCAGCTCACTGCGAAGGCTGTTGACGCAGTGGCGCGCCGTCACTACGTCGTCTTCGAACTCAATGTTGTCGCCCGGGTTGGAGATGTTCGGAGTCTCGGGCGTGCTCACACCGAACAGTCCAAGTCACAGTCAGTCCTGTAATTCGACGACTTGCATGTCCACGAAGCCTTCCAACAGACCGCCAGTCGACTTGTCCACGATGTTCGCGCCGATGTATCAGTTCATGTTTATAGAGCTGAGGCGAAGATCAATGCTCGCGCAGGTACGACATGGGAGTCACGCCAGCCATTTGAACTGGAAGGAGAAGTCGGCGCCGACGTGGTCGAGGTTGAACTGTGAGCTCAAAACGAGGAAGAGGAACATATTCGCTTGGATCACGCTTGCCTGGTGTTCCAACACGTAGCTGAGCTGGTGCAGTGGCGAGAACTTGAGACGCTTCCACAGCACAACAGTCAGCAGGATGAACGTCGCGATCTCCAGTGCGAAGAGCGCCGCGATACGTGAGACCGTCAGCAGCATCTCGTGGGAGATGGTGATGGCGCGAGTGTGCGGGTAGAAGGCGGCGTTGGGAGAGAGCCACAGGGCGATGAGCTTGGTCGCGTAGATCAACGGGACGATACACTCGAGGTACTCGCCCAGCAGCAAATACTCGGAGCGGAACAGCATCGTGGCGGCCTCGACGATCGCGTCGCCTTGTTCGACCCTAGCAGCCGTCTTCTCGCTCATTTTCCGTTGCGTCGGTTGTGGAGAGTCGAGCCGTGCTGTGGTGACTACGACAGCCAGGGGTGAGATCTTGCGAGACGACACACTCAAGGGGCGGAGTTGTCCGCTCATCTCAGGGCCTGGTTTCTCAGTCTTGCCACCGAAGCTTCCTTTCGCTGAGGAGAACACGCCGATCTTTCCAATGGATTCGAGGCGAGTAAGGCCGACGGTTGAAAGCCCCGAGCGGCTCAACGCACTGTGGAGCCGCAGCGTCTGGAGCACGTGAGTGTGAAGTCGCGCGAACGTCTGCAGGGCCGTGGCGTCTTCACAAAGTG
Source organism: Pythium apleroticum (assembly GCA_023337875.1). Lineage (NCBI taxonomy): Eukaryota > Oomycota > Peronosporomycetes > Pythiales > Pythiaceae > Pythium > Pythium apleroticum. The sequence goes on along the minus strand of JAADXN010000633.1, from coordinate 8,779 downwards.
CACATACGAGTGGCAAAAGCGCGTCGCCATGGCGAATATTGAACACCTTTTGAAGCTTTGCCGTGCTGTGATGCAGTCGCCACTGGGATCGAGCAGCATGAGCGAGGTCAATTGCCATGACAGCGGCCGTTGTGACCATCGAGCCACCGCTTTGCACGCAGACGACCTGGTACAGCGCGTTGAATAGCTCAATGGAGAAGATCACCATGATGGGGACGAGGTCTTCCCACTCGGCCGCGATTCTGTTGATCAATTTGCGGAACAGAATCTTGATCACCGGCACCAGCAGCATGACGAGTGGCTGATACGATTGGCCAACCGATTGGAAGAGCGCCATGTACGCCGGGTACACGATGGTCATCACTGGGATGGTCGTTATGAAGCAACAGAAGAACACGAGTTGCCACTTGAGGTCTCTGCTAGCGTAGACGAGATCACGCGCCGCGATGAAGAGCATGACGAGAGCCGACGAACCACCCACGGGGTTCACGATCGACGTCGTGAATGGAATCGGAAAGCCCCAGAACTGTGCCAGCGCCAAGGCGATCAGTACGAAAAGAGTGCCGCTGGCCAACGCCATGAGCGCGCGAACACGAGCGGAGAGAACGGAGTCGAGCACGGGCATGAGCTGCCGTGCGACGATCAGTCCTGCTTCGCACGCGATGGCCATGCCACCGCCCAGGCGTACCACGAAGAAGACCCAGTTGGCTCGCCACCCGGCTTCAATGGGCTGTAGCGGCGGCAGCTCGTACGCAATGATGGCGAGCAGTGGCAGCAGAGGTGTCACGACGATGACTTTGAGCACGTGCCAGATTGACGTGGTGCGGGAGTACTCGTCAAGCGCGAGAATGCACTCGATGGAATACTTGCCTGGCTGAGCGAGCGGGCGAGAGGCACTGGCTGAAGATGCCTCGTCACGGACGACTGCCTCGGAATGGCGCACATCTTCCGTCATCGCTGTGAGTCAAGTCGACAACGAACAAGGAGCATCAGTCGTTTTACTGCCTGGTCCACTTGCGCTTGAGTGTGGCGGGGGCCGATATAGATAGTGTTTTCAGAGGTGGCGCCTTCTAAACGCGGTCACTTAGATGAGACTCGTGATGGAAAAAAGTTTGAAAACTGATTGAGACGGTGCGATCACGTTCGATCATCTCGATCCTCATTGCTGATTTAAAAAAATGACACATGATGACCGGCATCTTCGCGCTGCCACTGCCTGCGAGCTCACACGCCATCGAGGATCCGCTGGTAGGCGTAGAAGACGACGCGGTCAAGGTCGTGGTTGGTGTTGAGGCCTGGCTTGGCTGTTCGCGCAGAGAGGCCCGGGGCGCTGAGGTGGTGGTGGTCGACGCCGCTTGGGCTCGAGGCCACTTGCTGCTGGTGGCTGTGGGAGCTGCCGACGTGTTTCTTGAGGTTGAGCAGGAACTGAGTCACTTCCGAGCGTAGCTCTGGGTGGCGACCGCAGCCGTCCACGGCGTCCGTGAGCATGGCTTCCACGAGCACCACACGAGCGGCGTCGCTGATGTTGAGTGTGCGAGCCACGCCCTTGCTGGTCGAGCCAGGCGCGTTCACGGCGATGCCCCGCAACCGATTCAAGATTTGCTTGATCGTGAGCGTCACGACGGTGAGGTGGTCGGCCACGACAAAGTACTTGCCGCAAAGAGCGAAGAACACGCGCACGCGGAACTGCCACTTGGCCAGGTCCTTCTCCGCTGTCGTGTCTCCCAGGAACTCGAGAAGTACCTTGCTCACTGGGTTGGCCGCGTTGCCCCCACCTCCGCGTCGATCGTTGGCGCCCTTGTGGCTCGTGGTCTCGGCAGGCGGAGGCTGCATCCAGCACGCCCACACCTGCTTGAGCGACGACACTTGGTGGACACACGAAGGCACGAGCGACGGATCAAAGCCTTGCGTGAGGACCGAGAGTGCGAGCACCGGTGGCGACGCCTTGGCAGTCTCAGCAAGCACCTCGTCGATTGCCTGGTACAGGAGGAACACGCGCTCATCCGCCGTGGCTTCATCAGCGGTAGTCTTGGCCTCGAGGGCAAGCCCGAGCAGCGTTTGGATGATGATCGAGTCTTGGACCAGCAAGTACTGTTGAGTCGCAGGATCGAATGCCGAACGTGTCGAAACACTCGGGGCCACTGGTGTCGCCGACCCGTCGTTTGCCTGCGCGGCTCTCTTCCCAATCGCGGTAGCAAGCTCTCGCTGACGCAACGCGAAGACACTCTCCTCTCGACTTCTCTTGAGGACGAGGAGACAAAGTCGAATCACCGAGGGCGATTTGAGCGCATCCTGATAGCAATTCCGCAGCACGAAGAACGGCTGCTCCAGGAGCTGCTCGCGTGGGATCCAGCTACGACTGGAGGCGGCTGTTGTGGCGGACTTGCTGCCCGTGTGCTTCTGGTGCTGGGAAGTTTGGAACTGACGCCATACCAAGTGAGGAACGCTCAGCGCCTCAGCGAGCTGCGTGTGGAAACGCAATGGATCGGAGTGGTCTCCTCGCACTCGCTCTTCGCACAGTTTCGCGAACGCAGCTATGAATGCCTCCGCACTGCCGAAATCTCCGTCATCTGCCTCGTGCTGTTCGAGCGACAGAATCGCGAGCGGAAGCAACGACTTGATGGTCGTGTTGGCAGCCTCTTCGACTTGGCTCGACGTCGCCAAAGCAATATCCTGCAACCACGCACACGCACTGAGCCATGAGACACGCGGGAGGGAGTCGCCACTGGAGGCCTCGAGACTCAGCGAGAGCTTGTGCTTCACTCCGGTGATGCGACTGAGACGCGGGAGCACCCGTGTTACAGCAACACATTCACTAGCGACTAGTTGAGGGTACTCTTCAGCCACCAACCGCTGCAACGTAGGCGCAGCAAACTCAAACGCTCGACCAAGTCCACCGAGGCGAGCGACTTGAGTGGTGATGTTCTTGAGTGGGAAGGCTGTCAATTCATACGCGAGGACGATGTCGGCACTGCTTCGCATCGGTGGCTGAGCTGCTTGGTCAGCTGATGCGTCGCTGCCTTGGTTCGCAAAGGCGTGCAACTTGGTTCCGACGGCGGCACTGCCCTGACGAAGACGCTGATTGAACTGGAGCGCGTAGATCAGCACAAGAGCAGCTCTTGCCCACTCTCGTCCTTCCGTCGGATGGAATGGTCCTCGCAAAGCAGCGACATTGAGAGCACGCGCCACGAACGCGGGTGAGAGCGGGATGATAGCGAGCTGCAGCAACGGCCGCTGCATGACTGGGTACTCGAACGCCATCACGTAGTTCTCGATCCACTCCAGCAGGACACTGACCAACAGCGGGTGCACTGGCGTGACGGCACGATCCAACTGCGACGTCATCCACTCTTCGAGCTTACGAGCGTGCTGGTGGCGCAGGAACGATTTCTCTGTGAGCAGGCCGTGGAGACTGCGCAGCGCCATCTCGTCCATCGCGTCATGGTCCAGCGCAGACAGCTTGTCGATCGGCTCGAACGCCGTCAGCACTTCCCTCGCCATCACGTTCTCGGTCAGAATCGGCTTGAGCACAGCGTCTCCGACTCCGTACAAGTGCTCAATGCGAACGTGGTTGGGCGCGAGCAACGGATACGTTTCGTCCAGAACCGAGTTCAAAAACGGCAGCAACGACGGCGACTTGGTGTACAGCAGCACGGACGCCAGGATGAACAGTGGACACGCCGCCTTGGTGTTGTACAGCGAGAACACGGACTGCTGCGCGAGCTGCAGGATGAGCTTGGTCGAGTCTTCTCGCTGGCTGGGCATCTTCGCAAATGCAGGCGCCGACGGGGCGCACAGCAGCAGGAGCAGCACGTACATGAGCGAGATCACACGCTCGAACTTGGACGCCTTGCTCTGCGGCTGCACGCGCTGAATATCCTTCGTGAACTTGTCAAACATCCGCAGGAGCTGCGTGGTCTCGTGGTCTTCTGGGTGCAGTTGGCCAATGACAAGCAAGCCGATGAGGACGTTCAGACGGTTCACAAGCGTAAAGCAGCTTGCTTTCGCGGTCTTCGTGTCGCTTGGGAGCGTGAACTGGACGATGTCTTCGATCAGGAACTGGCGAAACTGGCTCATCACGTAGCGGGATTCTTCCTGGAAGCTCGAGGCTTTGTCGCTTGAGTCAGCCATGGAGACGTCGCCGCCTTCGCGCGCCAGCGACAACTGCAAGAACATCGACAGCGGCGCTGTGTACTTGGCCGTCGACGTGGCGGCTGCTCGCTTCATCCACTGAAACACGAACGCCGCGTAGTCGGCTCGAAGGCTCGGCACGTCAACCAGTAGTTGGAAGCCAATGTACACGGCTGCAGTGCTGGTCGCGGAGGCGTCACGAAGTCCCAGTGCGATCTGGGTGGCGTACGACGGCGCGAGCGACGCCAACGCCGAGCAAATCGCCAGTGCCTGACGGAGTTCGAACGGCAGGAGCGAAGCCGACGTTGGCGAGGCGCTAGACGCTTCCCCAGACGAAGACTCCGACTTGATCGACTGCAGCGTGAGCTCCACAACGTCAGTAAACGTGGACGGATCGTTGCGGACGATGGCTTCGACGATCTCTGTGCCCAGAGGAATCACGAGACAGAACTTGACGATGATGTCCAGCGTCAGTCCCAGCGCAGTGAGCGAGTCGGCAGCGAGCGCGTTCACGAAAATGGCCACGAGGTGCGGTTTGTAGATGTCGTTGCGCACTAGCTCGTTGTCCTGGAGCGACTCCTTGGTGGGTTTCTGGTCGGCAAACGCGAGCACGAGGTTCAGTACGATACTCGCTCTGTCGGTGAACGATGCGGCTTCGAATTGGCGGTACAGGGGCGTCGCATCGGCCGCTTGCGACTGCGAAAACGTCTCGAGGTCGTGCGGCGCGAGGTGCTGCACGGCGTCTGTGTACTCGCTGAGCTCGTTGACTTGGTCGTAACCCCGCAGGATTGTGGCGAACGACGGGGCAGCACTGTCTGGCGCCGTACTGAAGCGTGTTCCGTGGTGGATGCGCGTGATAAATGGCAGGATTGGAGCGAGCAGATCCCGCTCCGCGTCGTTTTCACCGGCTTCTCCCGTCGGATGGAGAGCGTTCTGTGGGGTCGCGCTTGCTGCAAGCGACGCGAGAGAGGCGACAGCTCCACTGGTGATGGCTTCTAGCACACGCTGGGCCGTAGGGGGCGCGGCAAAGCGCTGCGCGTCGGCCATCTCGACGTCGTCGGTCGCCATTTTCGTGATGGTGCTTCGAGCGACTGATCCCCCGAACTGCCCAGCTCACCGTTAGTGACTTCCCCCGTAGGAATGACATCACGAGGATTGTACTGTAACTACTGTACTAGATTCGATTATAGAATCCCGAAGGTGCTTATTGCCTGTGAAAACCCATACTAGTTTTCTCCTCTAAAACCGAAATCCAACTTCAATCAGACCAACAGTCGGATTCGGAACACTCGGTCAGGGGACGGGTTGCTGCTCCTCCTCCTCTAACCCATAAAATTCTGTTTTCCCAATCCCAACAATCACTCCCTCACATACAAACAACTAGTTCTCCTCACCAAACGAACTCCTAACGCTTCCTGATGTGGTCCACATATCCCAAAAGTCGGATTAGACGGCACCGCAAGCGCTGATTACCTGAAGGGATCCATTGGGTCGGCCCACCTCAACATCATCCAACTGCCGGCCACCGGACCAGCATGACGGCACCCGCGCGCCTCCACAGCTCGCCCGCAAGGGTCTCCTGCGCATCATGTGCCGACGTTTGAGCCCCGGCAGCGAAGAGCTCATTTGACCAAAAGCTCCCAAGCGCCCACGTCACACGTCGCAGATTCCATCCACCCCCATTATTGACACCATGGCTGCCTCTTCCTCCGTGGATCTCAGCGTCCTGAAGCGCGGCATCCCGACTGAGCTGCCCACGCACCCGGGCGTGCACCCGGACGTGACGATGCCGCGTGCGCCGCGCCGTAATGCGAATCTGAGTGACGAGGAGCGCGTCATGGCGCTCAAGAACGCGCTGCGGTACTTCCCCGCGCAGTTCCACGACGTGCTCGCGCCCGAGTTCGCGCAGGAGCTCAAGGACGAAGGCCACATCTACATGCACCGCTTCCGCCCGACCGAGTACGAGATGAAGGCGTACCCGATCACGGCGTACCCTGCGCGCATCCGCCAGGCCGCCGCCATCCAGCTCATGATCATGAACAACCTCGACCGCCGCGTCGCGCAGTTCCCGAACCACCTCATCACGTACGGCGGCAACGGCAGCGTGTTCTCTAACTGGGCGCAGTACCACCTCGTGATGAAGTACCTGTCGGACATGACGGAGGACCAGACGCTCGTCATGTACTCGGGCCACCCCATGGGGCTCTTCCCGAGCAAGCCCGACGCGCCGCGCGTGATCGTCACGAACGGCATGATGATCCCCAACTACTCGACGCGTGAGATGTACGACAAGCTCTACGCCATGGGCAACACGCAGTACGGCCAGATGACGGCCGGCAGCTACTGCTACATTGGCCCGCAGGGCATCGTCCACGGCACGACCATCACGGTGCTCAACGCCGGCCGCAAGTACCTGAACAAGGAGGACCTGAGCGGCGTCGTGTACGTGTCCTCGGGACTCGGTGGCATGAGCGGCGCGCAGCCAAAGGCCGGTGTGATCTCCGGTGCGATTTCCATCACGGCCGAGATCGACTACGCGGCCGTGAAGAAGCGCCACGAGCAGAAGTGGGTGGACGAAGTCATCAGCGACATTGACGCCGTCGTGGCTCGCATCCGCTCGGCGAAGAAGGAGAAGAAGGCCGTGAGTATCGCGTTCCATGGCAACATCGTGACGCTGTGGGAGCGTCTGGCCGACGAGATGGACAAGACCGGCGAGCTGCTTGTGGAGCTGGGCTCGGACCAGACCTCGCTGCACAACCCCTTCAACGGCGGCTACTACCCTGTGCAGCTCACGTTCGAAGAGTCGCAGAAGATGATGATTGAGGACCCGCCACAGTTCAAGGCGCTTGTGCAGGAGTCGCTGCGTCGCCATGTGACTGCCGTGAACCGCCTCACGACCAAGGGCATGAAGTTCTGGGACTACGGCAACTCGTTCCTGCTGGAAGCCAAGCGCGCTGGTGCCAACGTGCTGGGTGATGAGAAGACGCCAGAGACCATGTTCGCGTACCCATCGTACGTCCAGGACATCATGGGCGACATCTTTTCGCTCGGCTTTGGTCCATTCCGATGGATCTGCTCGTCTGGAAGCCCGCAGGATCTGCGCAAGACGGACGAGATCGCCGCCCGCATCCTGCGTGAGCTGCTCGCGGCCAACCCGCACGAGCGCGTTGCGGCGCAACTGCGTGACAACCTCAAGTGGATCGAAGCCGCGGAGGAGAACGACATGGTCGTGGGCTCGCAGGCGCGTATCCTGTACGCGGACCGTGAGGCCCGTCAGAAGATCGCGATCGCTTTCAACGATGCGATCACGCGCGGCGAGATCAGCCAGGCCGTGATCCTCAGCCGTGACCACCACGACGTCAGCGGTACGGACTCGCCGTTCCGTGAGACCTCGAACGTCTACGACGGCTCGATGTTCACGGCGGACATGGCGATCCACAACGTGATTGGAGACGCTGCGCGTGGCGCGACCTGGGTCTCGATCCACAACGGCGGCGGTGTCGGCTGGGGCGAGGTCACGAACGGCGGCTTCGGTATGGTGCTGGACGGCTCGCAGGCCGCCCGCGACAAGGCTGCTGCCATGCTCTACTGGGACGTGAACAACGGCGTGGCACGCCGCGCCTGGGCTCGCAACGACAACGCTCGTCTTGCGATCGAGCGCGACATGGAACTGAACCCACTGGTGAGTAGCAGGGCTTTTGACAGCGTGGGCTATTGGAGTAGGTCTCAGTTACTGACATTGTGCATTGCTCGTATTGTAGCTTCGCGTGACGCTGCCAGTTGCCGCCGAAGACGCCAAGGTCCGCGACGTGTGCCGGAAGTACTTCGACTAGAGCTCTCTTTGGTCTTGTGCCGCACATACTATAATGCAATCCAATTGAGTGTTTTGAAGGTGTTTATGTTGTCTACACATATCCGACCCAGCGATTCGTCCTCTGTCGCTTGCCGATCAAGAATTGCGGTCCGTCGTTGTTGCGGACTCGCACGTGGCGCCAGTCGCACAGTTGGCTGCGGACCATGTTCTCTACAGCTTGTCGCTCGTTCTCCTTTCGCCAACGACGAAAGTACTGCCCACTGCCTCCGTAGCCGTAGCCGGCAGGCAACTGCAGCTCGCCTCGTGCCACGTTCTCCGCGTAGCTGGCAGTCTCGATGGCCTCCAGAGACTCTGGAGAAAGGCCGTCCCACGGGAAGCTCACCATGCGCACGTCGCCGTCCCAGTAGATGGGCGTGAAGCCGCAGAGCTCGATCAGATCGGTGCCTCGCGGCGTGATCTTGTCAGCCAGACAGCCCAGCAAGACCGGGTAGAAGGAGCGCTCCTTCACGAACTTGGTCTTCGGATGGACCGTCGTCGCATGCATTCGCAGCTCGTTGGCTATGAAGGCGAGATCCACGAACAGTCCGAACGCATCGACGTCGTCTGGAAAGTCGGAGAGTGGGCGGTGACCGGCATAGATGTCCGTGAGATATCCGTACTGCGATGGGCGGTGCCACACGTGGAGCTTCTCCCACAGGACAAAGTCTTCGACAAGGCAGCGTTCGCCGTCCGCGTACTCGGGAAGAGCTCCCGCATCCTTCAGCTCTTGCCATGCCTCGACAGCTTGATGCTGCCGCTCCCACTTCGGATCGCCGAAAACGCGCATGTCGTTGT
>JAADXN010000632.1:0-18453 GCA_023337875.1 Pythium apleroticum | reverse complement strand
CCCGTGAAAGTTGGGCCAGGCTTAGCGAGCACACCGTGTGCGTCGACGCCAGTGGAGGTGGCGAGCACGGCGACCGTGAGGGCGGAGAAGGCAGCAGTGGCAGAGACCATAGTGGAGTGTTCTTGGCTGGTTGTTGTGTGGGGTTGGTGGTCGATTGTTTTGTGACGATTGAGGAAGCCGTCGACGGCGCCGAAGCTTGGCTAGACGGGTCTCGCCTCGGGATCGATCTCTTTACTTCAGTGGAGCCAAGCAATGGAGGCTGTACTGGCTCAGGTCGGTAAATCCTGTGCAGTATCAGTGACAAAGGACATCAACGTTGTCTGCGCAGTGGGTGGTCTCTGCCACCTTCTGCCATGCCGTCTGGCAATTTGTCTTCTTGGGTGCGTTGTCGCATCAGCCGCACGCTCTGCTGTTGTCTGGCCGCCGGACGCTACAGTCTTACAGTTGGATGCTGCGTTCTTGCAGGCTCGGTAGTAGTAATCCAGTACATGCGGGATTACAGTAGAGAGCTCTATCGCAGTGAGTGCGGTTCACAGCAATACAGCACTGCAGCGGCGTCCGTGAGTTCGTCTGTCTTCCAGATCAAGTCCGAGCCAGTTGGTTGCGGACGTGATGACCAGGCTCTGAACATCCAGTCGTGCATAGACGAGTCTCGGGGTTCTCACTACTGCACAGAGAAAGGTCATGTGATTCACGAAATTGAACCAGGACAGACACTCGGAATCATCGGCAGCTCAACTCCTGATCAGCTCCTGCCAGCGGCACTTCCTCTACGAATCTCCAGGGATTCCTACAATCACTGCATGGAGTTTCCATGCAGTGATCGTGAGTGTCTGCTCTCTCCAGACTAGGTCAGAGGAGAGTCTCTGAAACACCACAAACATTGTGATGGAAGCAAACTGGAAGAGTTGGCATTCTTTATGATCAGCGGGTCAAGTACTCGTAGCATTCACAAATATGCGGAGCGGAAGGTCTCCTGGACATTACACGTCTGAACTGTGGCGACAAAGCGCCGCGTTACAGTATCTGCCTCGCACGCAGCGCGTCCATGTGTGGTCATGCCGATCTCTCTGCTTCAAGGCCGAAAAGTTGAGCGCCACCGTGTTGGTCGCCGAAACGGTGCCGATCTTGGCGCACTGAATGTACACCTGCCACTCCAAAAGCGTCGACATCCAGTACATCGTGAGGCGGGACTTGCCCACGCACGAAGCCTTGACGTACGTGAACTTTCCCTCCGGGTACGTCACGGCACAGTTCTCCGTGAACGGCAGCACGACCGTGTTGTCGCACCAGACTTCACACGGCCCGTCGTGGTTCATCTTGCCGCCGTACCACTCAATCTGGTCCGGAATCGCCTGCACGGCACCGCTTGTCGGGTCCGTGAAGCCGCACTCAGCTGTCTTTGGCATCGTCGTGTGGCCCTGGCTGAGGTCCTGGTTGGCGAGCAGAAATTCCTTGAGTGTCGTGTACTTGGACGCCTTGAGAGCGCGTGCGAACGACGCGGCGTTCTTGCTCCAGTCTGGATAGTTGGTGAAGATGTCGCCGGACTGCGCGGTCAGCGACGTCATCGGCACCTTGGCAGCGAAGTTTCCGCCGTAGCCTGATCCCGTGAACGTGAGCTGCGGCTTGGAGAGCGTGCCATGGGCGTCGATGCTGCTTGACAGGGCTAGTGCAGCGACGACGAAGGTAGACAGAGTAGTAGCGGCGAACACCATGGCGGTGGGTTTGATGAGTGGAGTGGAGTAGTTGTTGCGAGTCCGATTGGGAAGTGAGAGAGGCGACGCTATCGCCGCGGGCCCCACGAGTCTTGATGGGAGGCGACGCGAGGTAGTGAAGGCCACGGCGATCACTAGCCAACGGATCAGTGGCCGCTTGTCTTCCTCGTGCGGTGCCTGGAGACCGCATGCTTCTTGCAGACAGTGATGACCTCGTTCTTGGGCAGACCACCCGCAAAGCATTGATCCTAAGAGAGACTACAAGGATCACACTCGCATTTCATGCCGAGCCGTCTTGAACGTCGAGGCGCTTGTCGTGTCCGGCGCTCGGCATTGAGACAATCCTTCCGATCCAGAAAGACAGAGACCGACTTCGCGGTGTCAGTCGGCCAGCGCCATCCGCGTTGAGCTCCATGTGGTCAGTGATTTCCAGACTTCGTGCGCAGTGATCCTCTTCTCACTGCTGTGATCTTGGCGAATCGGCACCACGTCGATAAAAACAAAGCAATTCACTTCTCTTTTTACATAATTCACAATAGCCCTTTCGTGAACCCCACTGTCTCGTTCGTTGTTTAGATGTGGAGGTCGCGCGGCAAAATGGACGGTTGCAGGATCTCTTCTTTGAGGAAATCCAACGGGAAGTCAACGAGGTGCCCGCTGATCTCCGACAACTGGCCACGCGCTCGTGACTCGTCCTCTTTGCGCACCGTCGCCGCGGTCTGCAAGTGGCCGATCTGGCACTCGCCCTCTCCCAGATCCACGCTCCGGTTTCCTTGTGGGCCAGCGCTGGCCCCCAAGCCCAAACCTCCGTAGCCGTCCCCACTGCGCACACTGCGAACGCTTCCACGCCCAGACTCCATCACATGCTCGTCGTTCGTGTACGTCTGGCCATACACTTCTTCGTCCTTGTCCTTGTCCTTGGAGAAATACTCCTCCGTGAACCGCGACCGACGTCCCAGATCTATCGGCGCATCCATAAACGACGCCCACTTCTTGAGGGAGACACCGATACCGCCCTTGGCTGAATCCGTGCTTTGGCGGTTGCCACCGACTTCCGAATCGCGATTAGCATGTTGATGCGGATGGCTCACACCCGTTGCGCCAAGCGTACTCGACCGTGGGATACCTCCGTGGATCCACGCACTTGAGTCGCGGCCAATCTCGTCACCTCGAGTGGGCGGCGAGTTCACAGGCCCACGACGGAACGTGGAGAACGCTGGCGAGTTCGGATATGACCCCTCACCAGCCAGTACCATGGAAGAGTTCAGCGACTGGCCCGCACGACTCGTGTTGGTGAACGAGTTGGCACGCGACAGGTTTGCCGTGGAATCCGACCGGAATCGACGCCACATCGACGCAAAGCGGCCCGTGTCTTCGTCATCGCTCTCACTGAAGGAGCTGTTTCGCAACATCACCGACGCTGGCAGCAGCCCCGAATCCTTGCGCACCCATCGGCGACGTCGCACTTGCGCCATCAGTCGGTCCGTCATGAAGTGCTGGATGATGTCTCGCTTGCGAAAGTTGTGCATCCGCACCTCCTGGAACACAGAGAAGTTACGCGCGTAGCACCAGCCGTCGTGGTCCATGAGGAAAAGGTGCTTGCGTTTCTTGTCCTTGTACCGGTCCACGATGAACTCATTGAGGTTGACCTTGTCGAGGTTGATCGGCACGCCGTTCACGTCAGTCCACGGCGAGTAGTCGCCGTCCTTCAGGTTGCCCTTATCCCACACGTGTCGTCCAGGTCCCTTGAGCACATTCAGACGCTGGTTCTCAAAGATCTGCGTCACCTCGATGCTCTTGAAGCTGCCGAACGAGGTCATGCGGTTCGACGGAGCGCAGTCAAACACCGACTCAAAGATTTTCGTGTTGCGTCCCGAAATGTTCTTGATCTTCAGCCACGTCCACTCTGCTGCTGGGTCTTGCGTCGTCGCGTCGTCTTCTGCCAGACCGAGATGCTCTCGGAAGAGTTGCATGCGCAAAGCGCCCGCGACGATACCGCGGCGGTAAGGTCGCTCGTTCATGAGACCATCTTCGAACACGACGTCTTCGATCACGAGCGCGATCTCCGAGTCGCGATCACCAGTCATACTGCGGTCATTGATGTTCGCGCTGCCAATGATCGCGTACTTGTCGTCTGCGATGAGAAGCTTGCTGTGAATGTAGATCTGCTCGGTCGAGACGCAGCCGTTTGGCATGATGCCGTACTTGCGCAATCCGAAGAACGACACGTAGCTATCGGGGGTATCGGTAAACTTGCTGAGGGCTTCGAACAAACTGTGGCCGCCTCGGGAGATACTCGAAAACTGCCAGTGCATGACCGCGTGCAAGTTCGTGAGCTCCTCACTGCGGATGTTTCCTTCAAACGCTGGCAGCAGCGGCATCACCACGTAGACTCGGAACACTTGGTTCTCCTGGACGGCGCGCTGGATACGATGCACGAGCGCCTGCAGGATACGGTTGCTCACGACGCCGTTTGTGTGCAAGCCGGACACGAAGAACTGATTCTCGATGTACACGTAGTGTTCCGCCTTCGTGATGATGTCGATGTAGGCGTCGTGGATACTTGTCTCCGTCGGCACACCAGCTGACCACATCGACACGGAGCGACACACTTGGACGTTGCAGATGTTCGAGTTAGGATGGATCAGCTGCGCCATCGATTGACACCGTTCATCACGCTGCGGGAGCTGTTGGTGCTTGGCCACGACCGGAACTCGGGGTTTGTCGGTCGACAAGTCGCTCGTATCACCTCCTGACCCAGATCCAGGCGACGAGTCCACCGAGTCCACGGCTCGGGTGGCGCCACCTCGGAAGCCACTTCCCCAGTTGCCCCGGAAGAGAGAACGCGGCTGCGGAAGGCGCATAACTCGGAAGGGGAACGGCTCGTCCAGAACGTCGATCTCGGCAGAATCTTCGCGACTCAGTGGGATTCTGACTGGATGAGCGTGATCTTCCGCTGCGGTCTTACCCGACGACGGATACCGAAGCGTCCAGCCATTGAAATCCATCGGCAGAAGACACTTTGGCAGCAGCTTAAAGCGACGAGAGCGCAAGCAGATACACCAGCCAGTCCGCAGCTGGTAATCGTTCTTGGAGCAGACAAAGTTCCACCGTTGGATGAAGTGGTAGGCGATGTCCTGCACTGGTGGACCCGACACACTGCAATGCACGTCGTGCCAGGGCATACGAGGCTGGGACCCACGATCGATGAGGTCTTCGAAAGGCTTGTTGACGCGAATGAAGTCCTTGATGATCGGGTTCGAGTAGTCTTTTCCGGGCCACATCTGGTCTTCAATGTTCATGCCTCCAGGATCGCTGAGCGGGTGGCCGCTGTGGTCGTAGCGACCGAAACACAGGTCGAGGCCGCCGATGAACGCAAGCGACTGATCCACACACACAATCTTCTCGTGGTGCGACCAGAAGCCGAGACTCTGGATCTGGAAAATCGGATCGCGCAACACGCGAATGTTCGGGTGCAACATCAGACTGCGCTTCGTGTACGCGCTGTTCAGCGTGAGCGCGAGTTTGACTTCACGGTAGATCAGCACGTTGATCTTCACGCCTTGTTCGGCCTTCAACAGCAGCAGGTTCCGCAGCTGCGTCTCGTTAGTCTTCTTGGCATTGTCGTCTGCGTGCGGTGGCAGTTTGCGGCCAGGTCTCAGCAGGTACAGATCTGGAGTCACCCACCAGCCAGCTATCAGGATCTCGAACTTGGCCTCACTGATCGCCTTGTACATTGCCTCGTACGTATCCTCGCCATCGACATGCCACGCGACAGAGCTCGGAGGAGGAGGAGTCGCCACGAACGAAGACGACGAATCGATGCTTCCTTCACTGGTCGCCTTTGTTCGCACTGACAGCGGAGGATTGTTTGAATGCATGCTCTCGGACGCGAAGTCGTAGCCTGGCAGAGTGGAGACGCGCTCAGGTGCGAACGACCTGTAGCGATGTTCCGTGTCTTGACGCTTGATCTTCTGCAGCCGCTTCACACACCGATACCAGTGATCGCGACGCACGTGCGCGTGCCACAAGCCGACGTACGAGATCAGATAGTTGAGCGCCAGACCGCAAGTCGCCGAGATCATACCACCGATGAGTAGCATGAGGATATAGTACCCGACGGCTCGGAAGTTGAAGAGCGCGACCTTGATCGGGATCTCGCAAAGGTAGCTCGTCGGGCTGAACTCGAGATCGGACGAGCCTTTCACAGCAGTCAAGTTCAACTGTCCGATATTCTCGACGTCAACCACATAACCCGTCGGCAGCAGGCGATCAGTCTTGACGTTGATCTTCTTAGCGACCGCGACGAGGTTACCAGGGCCGATATTGTTGGACAACAAACCAACACTGAATCCGACTTCGTCACCGCCCAAGAAGTACTGGAAAGCCGAGATCGTCGACGAGTTGGTCGTGTCGTGCAGCGTGGTGATGACCACGTCGCGGTCGTCTGAGGCGACGTGAAGCGTCGTGTCTAAAGGCGCACGGAAGTAGTAGCCGCAATACAGGTCGCTGAGGTCGTCTTCAGACAGTGTCGAGCCAGAGGCGCTCGACGCGTTCAGAGTCCAGTTCTGGTACGACGGAAGCTCCGAGAACGCAACGCCCGGGGTCTGGAACGTCAGGTCCTGGAAGTCGTAGATGCGCGACGACAAGGCCATGATCGCCCAGCAGATCAATCCCACGGACACCGACATCGTAAGGCGCGTGTAGTAGTGTCCCGTGTCGATCTCGAGAAAGCCCGCACGACTGCCGACCACGAAGCCACTGGGCATCCACGACACGCCCTGGCGGTAGCTCCCCTTCCGTGCCGTGAAGGTCTTGTCGAAGAGAAACACTTCACTCGGCTCCTTGTCGGACCGCCTCCGGTACGCCGCAAAGCAGTTGGGCTTGAGCACGACCCACCGCCGGATCACACCGAGTCGATGGTCAAAGAACTTGTACACGAACACGGCGACGAACACCAACACTGACACGACGAACAGCCCGACGAAGACCTGGCCAGCGTCGACTGTGCGCTCGGCCTTCTCGCCTTCGCTACGGACGAGCGTCTTCTGTCCTGACAGGAACCGCGGCAGCGTCGTCACGATGATCAGACACACGGGTAGGATGAAGGTCACGACGGTCGAGATGAACGCAATCCGCATCCACGTGCGGTAGAGGTGTCGGTACAGCGCCTCGATGGTGCGGTTCACGCACGAGTACAGCGGCAACTGGAACGCGCCGTTCGTGCGCATGTGCACGTAACCTTCTTTGAGCGACGGGCCGTAGCGCGACATGGCTCGCGACGGGCTCACCTCGAGGAAACTCAGCATCGGGTCCGAGTTGCGCAGGTCGCCGTCCGCCAGCAGCGTGTTGATGTACCGGTCGACGACGTCGGCGTCGTGGACGCGCTTCTCGGCCCGCTTCTCGCGCCAGATCGTCCACGGCAGCTTGGCCACGTTCGGCAGCAGCCGCCGCTTGTTGTACAGCAAGTAGAAGAAGAGGCTCAGGTGGAGCCGCAGGAGCTGCTTCTGGCCAAAGTAGATCTCCCAGTCCGCCGTGCCCCACGTCACGCGGCCCACGAACACGCAGCACGGCAGCAGCCCGGCGCGCGTGACGGTCGCGCGGCTCACGCTGAACTCGATGGCGTCCTGCGCGATCTCCTCGTGGCCGTCGTCGCTCTCGTCGTCGCTGTCGCCGCCGTCGCGGTCGTTGTCGCTCATCAGCGACCGCTCGTCGTCGTCGTCGTCGTCGTCGCCGTCGATCTCCAGGTCGGCGTCGTCCATCATCGTCACGTCGCGCATGTCCAGCACCGATGGCGGTGTCTTCGAGGTCTTCTTCGCGCCCGACGGCGACGGGGACTGTGTCTCTTGGCGCCGGTAGAAGTCGCCCAGGGCGCGCGTGGGCGTGCCAACGTCTTCGCGCGGGGTTCCAACACTTTCGCGTGGCGTTCCGATGCTGTCGCGCGGAGATCCAACATTCGTGAGCGGCCGCGCCCGGTCGCTGCCAACGCCGTCGATGTTGCCGCCCAGCACGACGCCGACGCTGATGTCGCTGCGGTTCGACTCGAGAAGCGAGATGGGCGTCGCCGGGCCTTCGTCGTACGTGGGCGTCATCGGGGACATCTCGGGGATCGACTCGACGCTCTGGCTCGCGTTGTACGGGTGCTCCAGCAGCGAGATGCCCGCCGGAGGCGACGGCATGAGCCCGCTGCCGCTTAGGCGGTCCGAGTTCTGCTCGAAGGACTCGCGGCTTCGACGCATGTCATGTACGATTCGTTGGAATTCGCCGTGGATTGTGGCGCGGGATTCGTGGATTGTTGGCGATTTGTTGGCGTTTTGTTGGCGGCCGCAGGTCTCGCGCTGTTGAATTGTCCCACCGACGTTCCGACCGGGAGACAACGAGCCACGATTATTGTTCTGACCAGATCAGTTGTCGCGTGGAGACGACTCGAAGGAACTCGCGTTCCACACGACGCGTTGGAGACGTTCCGCGGATAGATAATTAGATAGATAGAGATGGAAGCCGCGAGCTAAGCGTCGCGCGCGGTGTGAGCTGGCGCTGTCGGCCGCTTTGAGTATTGGCGATAGCTGTCGCCGTCTGCCCCGCCGCGTCCAGGTCGTGCCGTCTGTTGTGCACTTGAACGCTTCGAACCCAGCTCGATATGCGAATCGAACGCCGTCGCAATCGCACAGCAGCCGGCAGCGCTTTTGCTGTGGGGCCTTTTTGCCCGTTGCTGACTCTCGCAGTCCAACTTTTTGGGGCCGACTGTGAAACTTGATCGCGGTGGAGCGATAACCCTATCCTCTATTAATCGGAGAGTTTCCATTGGATGAAGAGCTTGAAACAACGAGATTAGGGCTCCATGTTTAGAAATGAACCCATCCCCTTGTTGCAGTTTCCACGCTCTGCAGGTCAGTGATTGGACAATTCGCTGTAGCCAAGATCTACCATTGGCTGGAATTTTCGCGATTACGGTCTGTTCTGCGTGGGACCGGCGCAAGATGATTGACTCAACTGACTGAGGATAAACGTCGTGATTTCCCAAAATGGTGTCACATCGTAAATGAGGTTACGTTGGAAGAGAAATGGAATTACACCTTGTTTTAACAAATTCTAAGAAGTCCACCTTGAAAGGTGAAACGGCCAATCGACTGGTGGAGATCTTCCACTCATCCGTCCAAAAATTCCATCCGCTTGCTCCTCTCATGTTGCGGCTCATTTTCAAAGCGCGTCTGCAACGTGAAGAGCGTTCCCACACGATAGGCTTATGGAGCCACAGCGCATGTGTCCCTGATGTATGCCTGCATCCATACGAAAGCTTTCGAATGATTACAAAACTACAACCCTTTTGTAGGAGGGCGGCGTGTGAACCTCATTGCTTGGGGGCATGTCGGCCGTTGACGACGTATTGAGATTTCTGCCTGACGAAAGCGAAAACCACACCTATGGTAGTCTAGCGTAGCGTGCGTAGTAGTATTCCTGTGTATTTGACGGAGGAAGCCATTCCTGGCATGGGAAGTTGGCATGGCGCTGCTGTTGCTCAAAGAGCGACCTCCATTAGGTTATTATCAGACACGTCTGAAACACGTTCCTAACCAATCCGCTGTGCGTATCCATTTCGCCCATATTCCGCATCCACATCCGACAACAACCTCATGCTGGCCTTCCGTCGCGAGGACGCAGCGGACGCATCGTCCTCCCACTGGCGTCCACTCCCACTGACCTCCAAGGCGCTGCTGCCCCTGGAGGAGTGCGTGGTGGTCGCGGGGCGCTGCGCGTCGGCACCTTCGCGGCAGCTCACGGGCATCGGCGGCCACGTGAAGCCTTCGGCGAGTGCTCTGCTGCTGGTGCTGGCGCTGCCCTGCGTCGCCACTGCAGACGCTGCCACTGCTCCCAGTGGTCCTGCTATTCAAGTGCTGGAGGTGGGCGAGTCCGCGGTGCAGTTCCTCCAGGACGTCAAGGCGTGCTTCCCCAGTCTCGTGCGGAAGAACCCGCTGACTGCGGACGACGACGACGATGACAGTGAAGAGGACAGCGACACGGAGGAAGACCGCACGCGCAAGAAGCGCAGAGCCAACGATGCTGCCACCGACAAGTCCAGCGCCGCAGCGGCAGCGTCCGAGAGCGAGCCGACGTCGGCGTTCCTGGCGAAGACCCGCGTGAGGGTGTTCGCGTCCGCCGACGCGCTGCAAGAAGCGTACGACGAGCACCTCGTGGCAGCCGTGCAGCGTAACGCGTGCGCTGCCTCCGCTACTAGCATCCAGTTCCTATGTGTGGAGTTCCCGCCCAACATGGAGCCGTCTGTGGCAGAGAAGCCACTCAACTTTGGCCTGGTGTTCGTCCACGACCGCGACGCCTCGTCGTCCCGATACCTTGAGATCCCTCTGCTCCGCAAACCCAACGGATTGTTCCTTTCCGTCAAGGCTGGTGTGGACGAGGACGATGAAGACGAGGCCGTGGTGTTCCAGGATGCGACGGTGTTCACGTTCGCGACCAAGCGCGAGTCGTCCGAGCACGGCGGCGGCAAGACCTCTGCGGAGACCGTCAAGAACATTCGTCTGCGCCACGCCTCGGGCACGTTCTGCACGCTCGTGCTACCGACGATGGAGTGGAGCGACGTCGTGCGGAAGTACAGCGACGTGCTGCCTCAGGTGGGAGAGCTGCAGGGCGAGCTGCGGTCGAGACGCTTCATGGGCGTCGTGTCCAATCGGCCCATTGAGATCCTGTTGGAAGAGCGGTAGAAACGGAAAGGGGCTTGCACTCATAAATGTGGTTTGATATTGGTGATACTGATAGAATGCGTGGCGAGTACTGTGGGTCTGTTTGTGTGCGTGACTGATTACTTGGGTGGCGACGGCGGATGCCCCTGGTGGAAGCGCTGTTTCCGGTCGAGTTCCATGGCCTGAGGACGCATCCAAACGCCACAATCAGCCTTGACTTTGACCCAAGCAAGACATCGCTACGCACCTCTCGCACGACGGTGTCGACGGGGTTTCCGTGGCCTCCCTGTTGCTGCCGCGCCGGTCGTCGAGGCTTGCGCTCGATCTTGTTGAGCGCGATGCGGTTGCGGATGTTGTTGGCCAGGAACGGCAGCGTCATGGTTTTCCTGTCAGCACACCAGTCAGCCAGCCATCCGCAGTCGCTACACCATCACCAATGCAACCACCAGTACAAACCTGTCGGCGGGCATCTTGAAGCCGGCTCGGTACACAAAGTCGTCGTCGTTGCGGTCGTACTCCAGCTCGGCGTGCATCATCGCGTGGGCCTGCTCCGCGATCATGTCGGCTGACGGGTATGATGCCGGGTCGCGGATCATGCCCGACACGGGGACAGGGCGACTGCAGGCCACGCACATCACGGGCTTGGTTCCCATGGCTGTTGTGTCGCCGCTGGCGCCGTCGCCACCGTTCGACGGGTAGTAGATCGTCATGAACTCGGCCCTCAGGTCCCTCAGCGCCGACTCGAGCCGTGCCTTGAGCAGATCCAGCAGCTCCTTCCGCAGCTTCGCCAGCTCTTCGATCGTGAACTCGCGCGTGTCTTCGAGGCGATCGTCGAACTTCTGCGTGAAGTTCTCGAGCAGCGCTCGGAAGTTGACGTTCGGGTTGGCGCCGACGCCCGCGGGGCCGCCGGCGCGCAGTCCGCCGCTCTTCTCGGCGTGCTGCATCACTGCCTGGGTCACCTTCTTCGTCAGGTCCTTGAGCAGAGCGTCGTACATCGTGCGCTGACCGTTTGCTCCTCCGTCTTCGTCGTCGTGGAACCGCCCATCGACGTCCCTGCGTCTCATCATCTGGCCGTGGAGATCACTCACGAGGTCGCCGCGGTGGGGGGACTGGTCCGGCGAGCGCGTGTTCACGCGAGATAGCGGGGCGGAAGCCGCAGCAGACTGTAAGCCTGCCAGAGCCGTGCCTAGCCGCTGGATCTCCTCCTGCATCTCCTTCCGGAGCTTACTCACGTCGTCCGTTGACCGTCCAGCAGCCGCCTGCGGGTTCCCCCCTACGGCTGACGCACTCACCAACGCCCCCAGTCGGTCCACTTCCTCTTCCAGCGAGTTGATACGCCTCACAGCGCCCATGAGTCGCAGTTCCAGGTCGCGAAGTGCCTCTGGCGATGTCGTGGAAGCGTCAGTGCGTGGCGTTGACGCCTGGGACGACGCTCCATCACCGAACCGCTTCTTCTTCATCAGGTTCTGGTGCCACAGCGACCACATCGTCTCCAGTTTGTCACGCATCGTGTCCAGCGACTTGATCAGCGGGTCGTTTTTCTTCTCGGTCACTACATTGACTTGCTGCGTCGCGTCCACCTCTTCGTCCAAGTACCGCAGCTTGGTCGAGACTTCCTCCACACGCTGGTGCTTGTTGTCGCCCTCCATTCCGCCCAATATACCAGAGACAATGCCCGTGTGGACACCGCTTTGCAGGTCTTTGACCTCGTCGGCGAGTCTCTGCGGCGACTCGGCGATCGTGAGCGGAGAGTTGATCAGCGGCGTCATCGTGAGCATCGTGCGGTGGTAGTTGCGCTGCAACTGCTGCATTTCGTCCATCACGTCCTGGTCACAGAGCCCCTGCTGCAGCTTTTCGTCGGTCTGCTCGAGCTGCTTCTTCCACTCGGCCAGCAACGGCTTGGTGCGGTCCTGGTGGGTCATGTTGCGGTCCAGCAGCTCCTTTTGAAGTGCCAGTCGGCCTTCCAGAAGCCGCAGCTTCTGCAGCTCGTTAAACACTGCCGCTTGGCGAAGCGCATTGAGTTGCGACTGCTGCGAGGAGGTCGAGTCTGCCGCGTCTCGCACGCTCTGCTGGATCTGGTCGATCGACGCGTCCGTGGCTCGTCGCAAGTCGGCGATCTTCGTGAACACCAACGACAGATCAAGCTGTGGCGGGCCGCCAGTGTCCGAGGACCCAGGACCCTTGCCTCCACTACTTGGGCGGGCACTCAACATCGTCTGCTGCACCGCCAAGTCGTCCAGCGACGCGACCAGCTCTTTCACACCCGACGCCTGCTTTTCGAGTGCCTGAGCTTGGTCTCTGAGCTGCTGTAGCATCGCTTCCTGCTGTTGTTTGAGCTCGTTGATCTGCTGCTGCAAGAGATCGGCACCGAGACCGGCCACTCCGACCGGCGTCGAGTTGCGTCGCTGCTGCTGCATCGCGGCAGCGTCCACACGGGCGTCCAAACCCACCACCTTGTCGTCAAGGGCGTCCACCGTGTGCTTCTGCACAGCCAACTGCGCCTCCATCGCTGCCTGCAGCTCTCGGAGCTTCGCAAGCTCCGCCTTGACCATGGCTTCTGATGCAAACGGCACGCCCGGCAACGGCGTGCGGAGCACTCCACTCACACCAGTGCCCGGACGAGATGACGACGACGACGAATCCCCATCAATGCCACTGCTTCCCTCTCCATCACCGCCGTTGGTGTTGTCCCCACTAGCCCCGTCATCTGCTGGATCTTCAGACTCGCTGTTGTTCTCTTCGCCTTCGCCCACGACAAACTGGTCGCCAAAAACCGCCGACAGCGACTTGCGGAGCTGGTTCGTGAGCGCCTGCTTGACGCCCTGCAGGTCACTCGCGCTCGCGTAGGCTGTCGTCTCGGCTGGCTCCACGCTGCTGCTGTCTGCCGGTGGGGCCATGCTCTGAGTCTCTCTCAGCTTCTGCAGCTCGTCACGCTGGGCGTCCTGTTCCTGCTTGGCGTGCTGAAGGTCCTGACTGAGCGTGCCGACTTGGTCTTGCAACTGGGCGACCGCCGCCGCCATGTCCTGCTTGTGCTGCTCCGACTCGTCCAGCTTCGAGCGCATGGCCTGGATCTGCTCGCGCATCTCGTCCAGCGAGTCGTTGTTTCCCTTTTGCGTGCGCTGCTGCCGTGCCATCGAGTTGGCGAGCGCCTCCAGGGCTTTCATCAGCGGATCCCACGAGAAATTGTACGCGATGAGCTGGTTCTTCAGCAGCGACGCGAAGTAGTCCGAGTCAAACTCGCCCTCGCCCTGCTGCGGCTCACCCCCACCACCCTGCTCCTTCATGGCGGCGTGCTGAGCCTCGTCGTCTCCGTGCGCATCGGTCTGCTGCGGCTCCATAGCCCGCAACACCTCGGCCTCAGCTTGATCGAACACGTTACTAGTGACGCCTGGAGGGCAGCACAGAGACAGATAAATAGAGAGAGCGCGAGATGGGCTGAAAGCTACCGGAGGAAGGCGCAATGCCACTTCCAGTCTGTGACGCCCCCGTGCCACGCAAAAAATACCTTGCTCTCGATTTAGTCATTCGCTACGTAACGAACCTCCTCGTTCTCCGGGTACTTCGAAGTATATACCAGAAGATACGCCTCATCTTGAAGTCGTGCTGGCCATCAGCGACGCGAAGTGGCCGTCCTTCTTCGCCATGAGCGCGGCAGGCGAGTCGAACTCAGCCACGAGGCCCTGGTCCATCACGAGAATGCGGTCGCTGTCCACGATCGTGTCCAGTCGGTGCGCGATCGTCAGCGTTGTGCAGGCCTGGAAGTTCTGCTTGAGCACGACCTGGATCCACTGGTCCAACGCCTGGTCCACACTCGCCGTCGCCTCATCGATGAGCACGATCTTGGACTGGCGAAGCAATGCACGCGCGATACACAGCAACTGGCGCTGGCCCACCGACAGGTTGTCGCCCTTTTCGACGACCTGGTAGTCGAGACCTTGTCCCCATTTGGACACGTCGTCCATCAGCTTGACCTTGCGTAGGACTTCGAACAGATCCGCGTCGCTCTTCTCACTGAACGGATCCAAGTTGGCGCGCAATGAGCCTGTGAACAGGACTGGATCCTGCGGCACGATCGTGAGCCGCGCGCGGAGTTGTCGCACTGGGAGCGAGAAGATGTCCACGCCGTCGATGAACACACTTCCCTGTGCGAGCTGCTCGATCGTTCGGAAGATGGCGTTCGTTAGCGTCGACTTGCCAGAGCCTGTGCGTCCACACACGCCAATCTTCTCACCTCCCTGGATCGTAAAGCTCACGCCACGCAGCGCACAGTCGAGACCGTCGCGGTATCGAAGCCACACGTCGCGGAACTCGATGCTGCCTTGGCTCGGCCAAGAGCCAAGACCGGCTCCTTCCTCGTCGGCTGAGTTCACCACAGCCAACTCGGTTGACTTGGTGGCAGCTGCTCCAGTGGACGCAGCGCCCTCTTCGGCTAGCGAGTCGTAGTGTGCAAGGCGTTCGAACGACGTGAGGAAGTTGTCCGTCGAACTGGCACGAGTCATCAGTCGCTGGAAGTTCATCGTGAGTTGCACCGAGTACGTCAATGCCAAGCCAGCACTGGCTGCACCGACAGAGCTCTGCCACGCGACGCACGTGAAGGAGACGGCGACCACGACGGTGGTCACGAGCCAGTCGAGTCGCATGACGAACCAGTTGGTCGACTGCTGGAACATGAAGTAGAACTTGGCGTTGTAGTCGATCAGGTCGCGACACTTCTGGGAAAAGTGGGGCGTCATCGCAAACGCGCGGATGCTCTCGAGACCGTTGATGGTCTCCGCTACGAGGTTCAGGAAGGGCGACCGCGTGATGCCGTCGAGCCGCTTGAGCACACGGGATGTGGCCAGGAACCGCTTCTGGATCCAGTAGCACGCGTACCATAGTGGCGGGTAGAGGATCAGCGTCGTGGGGGTCGCCACAGCACACACGACGAGGATCGCGACAGTGAGCATCAAGTACACGAGCAGAGCGAGCGCGAAGTAGGGCAGCGGATTGTCGATCTGGTCAAGGTCGCGCGAGAAGCGGTTGAGCACCTGGCCGACGGGCGTGACGTCGAAGAACGTAGCAATCGGGGCGAGCAGAACCTTCTTGAAGTAGCGAGCGTGCATCGCCTCGGAGCTGCGTACACACATATCCGTAAAGACCACGGCGCGGACGATCGAGAACAGCGTGGCAACCGCAGCGATGGCGACGAACACCCACAGCACGATCTTCTCGCGAGAGATCCACGGACGTAGCTCGCCGTCGGCCCAGAACGTGAGGAAGTAGTCGGACGCCACGACCGCGCACTGTCCCAACGCGAAGATCGCGAGGAGGGCGGTGAGCAGCACGATGCCATTGCCCCACCCGCTGCAGGCCAGGAATTCCACGTACGTCCCCCAGGTGATCGCGCCAACCGCTCGATCTTCCGCGAGCATCATCGGTTTGGCCTTGGCCTTGGCCGTGGGCTGCTCGGTCGGGCCGTCTGCGGTCTTCTTCAGCGTCTCGACTTCGTCGACTTGCTCACGCGGCTTGACAACCACAACCGCTGTGCTCGAGTGCTGCTCTTCTTTCTCGGCCTGGGTGTTTGCCTTCTCCTGAGCCTTGTCTTCCAAGTGGGGGAACTTTGCTCTCATCTCTTGGTAGGTTCCGCTTCCCGCGACGCTCCCATGCTCCAGCACGACGACCTGGTCAGCATACTGAAGCAAATGGTAGTGCGTGTTGAGCACGAGCAGCCGCGTCTTGCTGGTCGCGAGGCCCATGACGCACTGGTGGAAGACAGCGTTCGCAACATGGACGTCCAACGCACTCAGCGGATCGTCCAGCACGAGGAGCTCGGCCTGCGCATGGCGGTACATGACACGTGCCAGACTCACACGCGCCTTCTGGCCACCGCTCAGGTTGATGCCGCGTTCGCCGATCTCCGTCGCGTCGCCGTGCTCCAGGATCTCCAAGTCCCGTGTGAGCTGGCAGGCTTCGACCACTCGACTGTAGAGTGCCGCGTCGTACGGGCTGCCGAAGAGAATGTTCTCGCGCACGGTGTTGTGCTGGATCCACGGCTGCTGGCTGGCGTACGCGATGGCGCCACGCACAGAGAGCGACCCGTTCATCTGGTGCATCTCGCCCAGCAG
Source organism: Pythium apleroticum (assembly GCA_023337875.1). Taxonomy (NCBI): domain Eukaryota; phylum Oomycota; class Peronosporomycetes; order Pythiales; family Pythiaceae; genus Pythium; species Pythium apleroticum. Next base: position 1,935 of record JAADXN010000632.1, on the reverse strand, counting down.
CGCACTCATTAAACTTGACTTGCCGCTGCCCACTGCACCCACGATGATCGTAAGCGAACCCTGCGGCACGACAAAGTTGATACCGCGAAGAATGGTCGGACGCTGCGACGTGTCAGCCACGGCGCCTTCGTTCGAAGTTGGCGCTTCCCACGTAAAGTCGGCGTCTTGGATCGCGATGACAGGCTCGCCATCACGCAGCAGGGGCTGCTGCGCATGGATGTCCACCTCACCCGCGGCGAGAAACTTGGAGATACGGTCCATGGACGCGATCGCCTCGTTGGCAAACACGGCTGCGTTGGAGAATACGCTAAACGGCATGCGGCACACGTTCGTGAATGCCAGCAGCGAGAACGCCGTGGGCACCGTGAGCTTGTTGCCTTGGTACACGTACACGATCAGACAGACGGCGGCCATGAACGTCTGGCCCATCGTGAGCACGACGTAGTTGGTTGCGCGCATGTAGCTGTAGCGTCTCAACATGGCGATTTCGCGGGCGCGGATCTCCGCGATCCGCTTGATGATGGCGTCCTCCCATGCGTACATCTTGATCACACGGACCCCCTGCAGCACTTCGTTTGTGAGCTGCACGCGCTCGCCTGAGATCTTCAAGATGCGGCGACGCAGCTGCCCGATCTGGCGAGAGTTGGTGGTGGCAAAGGTCAGAATAGCCACGGCACACACGGCCGCCGCGACGCCCACGAGCCAGCCCATGCTGAAGCCCAGCAGCAGGCACACCACGCTGACCATGGCGGGCGACACGACCGCCCAGAGGCCGTTGGCGTACGCGTCGTACAGTCGCTCGCTGTCCACGCCCGCCAGTGTGATGATGTCGCCACTGTTGAGCGACTGGCGCGCCGTGGACGACAGCACGAGTGTCTTCTGGAACACGGCGTTGACCACGATGGTGCGAGCCTGGATACCCGCACGCGTTGCACGGAACATGCCGAAGTCCAGCGCTGATACAGACACCAGCGACGTGATCGAGAGCAATGCCGCCAGGGTGTAGCCCGAGTCAATGTGGAGAAGGTTGGGCGACGACGGGTCCTCGAGATACTGGAGCAGCGCCTTGATCACGAGCGGCTGCAACAGCGACGCGGCAGCGCTGAGAAAGTACAGCGCGATGGCGAGCGCCATGGTGTCTTTGGTGGATTTCCACATCGCGCCGTGGATCGGCGGTGGCGTCTTCGGCTTTGCGGCGTGCGTGGAGACCGCGTAGTGCTGACTGAACACCTGCTGCAAGCGCACGGCGCGGTCTTCCTGAGGCAGATCCACGACGTCTTTCTCCTGCAGTGGCTGTTCGTAGCCGCGGCGGATTGCGTCGTTCATCCACCACATCGTGAGCTGCGATAGAAACCCAGCATTCTCAAGAGGATGTTGCGGCGGAGAGCCGACATCGGCCGATGATTCCGGCGGCGGTGATGCGAGTCGCGCGTAGCCACCGCCACTGGCGCGTAGCTCTTCGTCTTGTGGGTCTTCTCTACGGCTTCTCATCGTCAGCAATGCGCTGCAAATTGAAGAATGAGCCGCTTCGTTGTGGTCTCCAACGCTGTCTCTGTCTTCCTCAGCATTTCGCCATGCGGGTTCCAAAGAGTTCCGGATTGGCAGAGGTCATTGCTATTGTAGAGGGAGATGTCCCTCCATTTCTCTCTTCACAAGAGAAAAAAGGGCTCCACTTACCTTACTTCAGTGGACCAAACGTCGACGAAAGCGACTGATCTTGGCACCAGGAGCTCCAAAGTCCCCACAATCCCCCGTGTAAAACAGATTGGCATGCATCATCTCAGCGAGATACTGCAAGCGTAGGCATTTGATGCCGTGAGATTCTCATTGTCACCACAGCAAATGGCTGCTTTACACATCCCGTCTCTGTCTATCTCAGGGGGCGATTGATTACACAGGGTTCTGTTTCATTCACATGCCTCGCCTTGCCATTTT